>CAJGYM010000201.1:0-75611 GCA_904845305.1 Caenorhabditis auriculariae | reverse complement strand
AAACTCACGTCCACCGTTGTTGAGCATCAGCCGAGGTATATTCAAAAAGTTGGTCATTGCGAAAACGTAACTCATGCAGGCGATGACAAAGTCTCCCTGAAAGCTTTTTTTTAATCAGAAAGGGTCGCAACAGTAATTCAAAACTACACTTGGATATACTAACTTTTCATCATCTTTTCTAGTTTGCACAAAAACCAAACGAGCATTTTTTTTAATGCCGTGTTCAAAGTAATTTCCGCGAAATGCAAAATGATCTCTGACTCTCCAAAATTTAGTGATCTTTTCCTTTCTCTAACGGGTATTTTGCATTTCGCGGAAATTACTTTGAACACGGCATAAATTTTGATCAATTCTGTTTTTTTATAAATTACTTCATGACCGTACCCAATTTTCTACGACGAGGAAAGCTTAAATAACTTCTCCGACTGAACCAAATAAAGAAACCTTATACGCCCACAAGTCGCGCCACTCTTCGACCAGCTCGGCCAGCCGTAGGTTCGACAGGCTGTCCTCGAACCACATGGCGCCTGCGCCAGCTACCAAAGCTTCTCCTGCAAAAATATGATCGGAGTGCCAACATCATCCCATCGATCAGAACGAAATTAAAATCGTAGCGGGGAAAAAAGTTATGGATGTCGTCAAATATGATGTTTCTTGTGCATTTGTCACCGACGAAAATTAACATACTGCCTAAATTTTTAAATGAACAAAACAACTTTTTCTGAAACTGAAAAAAAGAGAAACAGTGAATATTTGCTCATTTCTCTTTAATATCACAATGGCTCAATTATTTCCATAACAGCAAAATTTTCGGAGTGCTGTTTCTCGAACAAAATACTTCTTGCAGTAATGGAAAATACTGATTTTGCGTCATACTCTGATTATTTACCGCAATCATCAATTAACTGTGAGTCCAAAGAAGCATAAAGTAGGTGAAAACTAGAGGGAAAAAAACAGAAAATTTTATTAATGGTTGGTTAAAAAATGGTTTTCCGATACCTGAGAAAGCTGTGATCACTTTTGACAACAAAAAACAGATAGAAAACTTTCAGACTGAACGGAATATTCTTCTCTTTTTTAAAGCTCCAGGTTCAGTAGAAAAACAGCTGAAAAGTTCGGCAAACGGAGAAAATGAAAGGAAAGCTTGTCAAGCACTCCTAGAGTTCTCCGCGGCGGCGACTGCCGCAAGAGCGTTATTGACTGAGACACATAATTAAGTAATGAGATGTCGGGAACGTGCGGATCAAGAGCAGAAACGGAGAAACTGGAAAAAAGGGAAGAAGCTTCCGGAGGACACTACCAAGGTCAGCCGAGGGGGTGTGTGGCTGCGGGCAGCGCGCTTTGGGTCAATCGCAGAGATTAATGAACGAGACGGACCGCCGACGAGGAAAACCTTTATTGTGACAGACGAATCAATTTCCTACAACATCAGCTGCCGTCTTTACAGAAACAACATCTTCAGAAAAAAAATATCAAGGCAGTGACAAACAAGCAATAAAATATAACAGGCGTAAAGAAACACGTTCCGGTTCATCTGTTGAAAATTCAATTAACTTCGCGAAGTTAAAAACCAAACCACCGTCGCAGAGTGAAAAAGGTAACAAAAATTTTAGAGAGACAGAGAAAATTTCGCATTTCGCGGAATCACAAGGTAGCATTTCTAGAAAAAAATTTTGAAGTTATTCCGCAAAATTCGAAATTACCGACAAAAAGTGAAAAAGATAGCTGAACTTCGAATTATAAAAGATATTTTTGAAATTGGCGGAAATTACTTGAACACGGTAATTGCACTTCACATACATGTGTGATCACATATAGTAAATATTTAAATATACAAATTTAAATTTACAAATAATTTAAAAGAAGGCGTCGAATGTAATGCCGCGTACGCAAGCAAAGGACCTCACGACTATACATCAAAAACTTTTTTATACCGTAATCAAAAAAAAATTTCCGCGAATTCAAAATCATCTCATTCCCTCAATCGTCAGGACTATTCAACACTATGGCTATTTTCAGTTTCTCGGAATCACTTTGAACTCGGTATTAGTTATCCATTTCACTTCCCACAGTCGTTGATTCGTTAGAGCAAACATGCCTATCGTCTTGTTTTCAAAGGAGTGTTTAATAAATAATTGAATTCCCTCAATTTTTCTATTTATTTTCTACATATAATAACCACCTGTGATGAAAAAAAAATGAATAACAAGGTCATTTGAGGGATCTTCGGACCGTTATATAATTGAAAATGAGGTTCTTTACATGGATAAATTCACAAGAAATTGAGGACGTCTTGATTTTAAGGACAAAAAAAAGAAAAAAAAAATAGGCAAGCAGGAACAATACGCGAGAGAAGGACCCACGTGCAGCGATGGTTGAACGAATTGTTTTGGCAAGTGGACGACGGATCGGAGAGCGGAGACGCGTTCGTCGCGGAGAGGCATGTCGGCGCGACGCGGAGACTGCAGACATCTAATTCGCGACAGATGGCTGTCCGAAAGCGTTACGTCGCTGTTTGTGCATGAGGCAGAGTGCGCGAAATTCATGCGTCGTGAAGCGTCCAACCGTTCTTTGTATACTCCGCAGCACATTCGAGGACAGTATATACTCACGATTGACAGGGTCGGAACTAGGAAGCATTGGAAAGACCTTGTTAGTATGAATGTAGAAATTTTCAAATGTTTCGAAGAAATAGTACAGCAAATAAAACGTTTTTTCTCAAGATTAAATCGACGTTTTGCTGACTCATTTCTAATGGAAGATGGGCTCCCTGCGGCCGCAGATCCACACGACAACCATAATCAACGGCAAGTACATGGTAGGCCGAATTCGTGAGCTATTGAAGATAGAAAAAAATCATTTCTGTGGCTTCACTCTTTGAAGTTTATTTTTTTATTTTTATTTAACTAATCAGGGAGATAGCTGAGAGCTTTTTGAAGCTTTTTCGAGCCGCAAAGAATAGTTTTACCAACCAATTTTTCATAAAATTTTCTACTTTTGCAACGAGTTGTTGTTTTTTGTGAAGTTGAGAATATGAAAGCAAATGAACGACATACATATGAATTGATCAAAAAAAAAATATAATAAATTACCTTAAAAGGTATGCTGGAAAAGTAGGTTAGTTCCATCAGTCCGGCCGGGGGTTACTTTTTCAAATTTTCAAACTTGGAGAAAGTTTTCAAACATTTATATTCAAAAATTTATCCCCGGGTTGAGACTACATTCAATATAAACAGCTTTTGAAGTATGAATCATACTGTATGATTCTTGAAAATGTGGTTCTCTGGTTACTAAGTTTTGAAATATTCATTTTTTTAAATTTCCTATATTGCACTAAAAAACGCTCGTTCTGAAGACGTAAGTAATTTTGAACTAAAAGACTTTAAACATTTCCCAGCTGACTCCGCGAGTCGTGTTTGAAAGAAAGCTATTTTCTTAGCTACAATCACAGTCTGTTGAAGATTCCCTAGAGTTGTTTGAGGCTGTGCGGAAACTCGGCGAAGGTGGCTGCGGCGTCATCTACGAGGTGGCGCTTCTGACAAACCCGCAACAACGGTTCGCCTGCAAGGTGATGGAGTCCCGAAGACGTGCGACGCGGAATCTTTCAGGCGGAAGTCGCCAGTCCAGACGAAGACGCGACTCTCGCCATGGAGAGCAACATCATGGAGATGCTCACGGCCCGCAAGTCCTTACATGCCGTCAACATTATTGAGAAGGGCAAGGTCAGCACCTTTTTCGGCATTTTTTAAAAGTTTCATCATTAGGTGAGCAACTATAACTTCATCGTGATGACACTTCTGGGACCATCGCTCGACGTTCTTCGGTTGAAAATACCGTTCAACGTTAGTTTGCTTCGAAACCCGAAAAAGCTATCAACGTAGAAATTCTCATTATTCACAACCATCGTTGTCGGGATACAAGGGTTTGACGCCATCCAAGAGCTGCACGAGCTCGGGTACACCTTTTTAAAAGTGAACAGTATCGTATCCTAATTCAGTTACATCCATCGAGATGTCAAGCCGGCCAATTTCGCCATAGGAGCTCTGGGTACGCCGAAACAGCGTCTAATACACATTCTGGACTTTGGAATTGCTCGTGGCTTTTTGGTAATGAGCTTTTCGAGAAAAAAAAAACAAAATTTGTCAGGTGAGCAGTGAAGACGGAGAGGTGCGGCTTCGAAAACCGAGAAAAGTTGTTCCTTTCAGGTTGGGGCTGCCATTTTCTTTAAATGTTAAACAAAAAGAATTTTGATTTTTTTTTGATATGACTTTTGGGCATGGTCTGACGAGCATTCACCAACTGCTTAGAACCCCTATAGGGACCGAAAAAGTGGTAGCTATTGGGTTAAATGTAAGTTGATCCCTATAGGGGTTCAGGATAACGTGGCCCCTATAGAGGACTTTCAACTTTATTCGAAAACGCTTATTTATTCACTTTTTCCCATGAAAATGCTTCTTCGCCTAGAGTTCATACCAGTTATCGACTAGCATGCCCCCTATAGGGACCACTTTTGCAAGCCTTAGTGGCCATTATAGGGGTTGGTAAGGGGTCCTTATAGCCAACTCTATAAGTTATAAAAAAAGTTTTTTTCCGCCAACAACATCTTTCAGAGGAACTATGAGGTACTGTTCAACAGGAGCTCAGGATCGCTGCGAGCAGGGCCGACACGACGACTTGTGGTCTTTGTTCTACGTGATGGTCGAAATGTTGAAGGGCGTTCTGCCGTGGTTTTTTGTAACTCCAGAGACGTTCTGAAAAGCGATTCTAGGGCAGGGATCACTGAAAACGAAGGAGTACGACTGAAGAAGCTGGACTTGGCCGAGCTCTACGATTCAATTCCCGATGACATTGTTTGTTTCGGGAAGCATTTGGAACGTCTTTCCTACGGCTCTACACCAGGCGTGGAAGCCTTTTGAGAGTTTTATTGAAATACTTTCAGACTATCCACTGCTTCGGGGCTTGCTTTGCAACGTATTCACACGCGAACAAATGAACGAAGACATGAAGTTGGACTGGGAGAGCGGCGGCAAGCACGGCATCCACTTTGAGAAAAGCTCGTCCCTGCTGTTCTTTCTGTTCCTGCCGTTTCATCCTTTTTTCCGTGTTTCAGGCCCCTCGTCGTCGAAAAAGACATCAGCGAGTTCTCCCTGCACGATGTTTTGCGCATACCGTTCGCTGTTAGAAACTTCAGCGCCGAGGTTTTTTTCTTACGAGTCTTTTTTTCAAAGATAAGCTGTCCGGTCCAGGAAATGACGGCCCCCATTCAGTCAGGACACGTTGACATTAACACTAGGAGCGACGACACGTTGGACGAAAAAGAACGGGTAATTTATTTTTTCCGATGTTTACTGTAGTATCTCAACTCAAAGAAGAAGGTCTTCTGTCTTCAGAATTCAATTCAATCAAATTTTCTCTCCAATTTTTTGTGTCACTAATCCTACTTAGGAACTCCAGAGTGCTCCATACAAGGGCAACCTCAGAGACCCTTCACCAACCCCTATTGGGCCACTAGAACTTGCAAAAGGTCCCTATAGGGGTTTTAGTTAGTGGCTTCTATAGGGGTCATGTATATATCCCTATGGGAACTACTGGAGCTTTAGGGGCTAAGAGGTCAGACCCTAAACCCTTTCAGAGATCAATTTGATTTTACCCCTATAGGGACCACTTTTTCGATCTATATAGAGGCTGTTTTTCTTCCTAACCCCTATAGAGACCACTCTGGATTCCCTAAGTATGTATCAAAATATTCAATTGCAACGGTTCATGAAAACTTTTTGTGTAAATCTCATTTTTCACGTTCATTCTGTCTAATGGACCATCTTCCAGGCACAGAACCTCAGAAAACCTGCTCCGCAACGGAAAATCGTCAAAAAGTACTGCTACCAGGCGCGCAAAGACTGTGCCTCCACAACACAGAAGGTGAGCGTTTTCAGAGTTCGGACTCAATTTTCTACTTCTAGAAAGTCGCAAAAGCTGAAGTCGTCGAGGCTAAGTGGCGAGAGAAGCGCTACCACCGTAAGACCAAGTCCAACGTCAAAAGTATTAACACCGATCTTGTTGTGGTCCGTTTCTTTTCATTATTCGAAGAGAAAACTCGTTAGTTTTTTCTAGACATGTTCTGAGTTGCAACTTACTCAAGACACTGAGAAAAAGGATACCCGGACGACGAACACGACGAGCAGGACCCCCGAGAAGCATCCCGGAAAAGCTTCAGCCCCCGTGCCGAACAAGGCCAAGTTCCTGCCCATTTTCCTCCAAAAAAACAACGTCGACGCGTACAAAAAATTTATCAAATGACTAGAATTTTCTCTCGGCTTAAACCGATTTTTGAAACGAATTACCTGACAATTTTGATAAAGGAACAAGAAATACAATGAACGTCTAATAAATTCAAGGCACAATGAATGTACAGTGTTTCGGGGTGGTGGACACGTTCAGTAGCTCAAAAATCGAAGCAGTGTAGCCTTTTTCACAAAGTGTAGTTCTGTACAAACTGTTCAAGTTGAAAATTTGACAAGGTCAACGACCGGGTCTCACATGATACATTTAGGGCGTTTATCTTATTTTTCACGCTTCGAAAAAACCACAACTTTCCGTCAGATAAATGTATCAAGTTTGACCGGTCTTCAACCTGGGATGAGTGGGAGGAAAGGAAAGATCAGAAGTAAAGAAGCTCGAAATTTGATACAAGAGAAGAAGAAGAATACCAGCCTTGACGTAACCCTTGGTAGTTTTGAGCGCGGCGACTTAAAAGACGCCGTAGTTCTTGGTAGTCTGAGCGACCCTCTTGAGGTCGTTGGCGAGTTGATCGACCTCCCGCGGATCGACCCGGTGGCCGTGGTCCGACCGCGTCACCGACCTTATCGACCGCGTCGACTTGGTCTGAAATGTTGATGTTTAACGATTTAGGGAATTTCACAGCTGTGCAAGAAGAGTGAGCCAAGGAGAAATTGGCAAGACTAGAGTAAGGACTACAGTTTCGAGAAGGTTCAGATTGAAATAATACGAGGCTTAGAAGATCCTTACTTCATAAAGAGCGTGGCATTTTACCGAACTTCGAAATATATCCAAGCAAAACTGGGATGGCCTTTTTTGCAAGACTAGAAAAACAAGGACGGACCCTCTGCATGCTGTTGAACTCGGAGGCTGGACGAGTGGCTCGCGGAGCACTGGTCGTCCGCTCGCCAGTCAGCCATTCGTGGCTGAGGGCCGCCGTCGCCGAGAGTCTCTCGTTGGCGTTTGTTTCGAGCAGCGCGTCGACGAACTGCTTCGCCAGCTCGGAGCCCGACCAGAACTGTAAAAAGCATTGGAAAAGGATATCTCTTATGGATCCAAAATTCAAAGAAACTTAGATGACGACTGTTTGTCGATACCTGGGGATAGTAGACATAGTTGGCGGTGATGATGTGGGTGTAGAGACGGGAGCGACAGTCGTCGTCGAAAGGCATGATGCCGCTCATGAGGATGTAGGCGATCACGCCGACCGCCCACATGTCCACCTGCATCCGACTCTTTCCGATTTCCGCGCCCCATGACCCACCTTCTGGGTGTAGGGAACTCGGAGAAGAAGCTCAGGGGCTATGTATTCTGGAGTGCCGCACGTCTCGGTCATTGTCTCGTTGGGCTTGGTCGCCTGATAGGCCAGTCCGAAGTCAGTGATCAACAACCGCGCCTCCGGCCTCGAGTCATTGTAAAGCAGGTTCTCCGGTTTCAGATCTGAACATGAGCTAATGAGCATGAAAGACGAAAAATCGGCGAGATAATTTTGTAAAAAAAATGTTCATCTAAAGTCGTTTCACGGCTAGCTTGGGTCGCTAAGGGGGCCTGTCTGCGCTCTCCACCGGCCAGACGCTATCACTACTATTATCGTGTCAGGACCCATTTTTCGATGGCTCAAGCCAGCCGTGTCAGAGAACTTCAAAGAGAAAATGTTTTTTTCATTGTGGATTTTTTTTTTGAGTCTCCGACAAAAAGGCTGCAGAAAACGAGCTAGTGAGAGATGTGTGGGGGGAAAAATCGGCTCAGAAAAATGAAAATTCTTTGGTAAAATAAAAAATAAAATTTTTTCGACGAAACTTCGCTGACCTCGGTGGGTGACTCGTATCGAGTGAAGGTAGGACAAGCCGTTGAGCAACATTTTCAGGGCGTCCCGAGCTTCGTTTTCCGAATATCTGCACTTTTCCTTGGATACTTCAAAAGGTTCTTGGCAAACCTTCCCTTGGCGACCACCCGGTCGTACATTTCGCCACCCGAAGCGATCTGCATGACAATAAACATCCGAGAAGATGATTTGAAGACCTGTAATTCTAAAAATCTGCTTAATTGCGGTATACGCTGAGGTCACTAAGCGTTTTTTGAAGTATCGAGGCTAAGTACTAAGTTATTTTCTTAAAGCTAGAAAAGATAATCTCATCAGTTAAAAAAACATATTCAAAGTTTTTTCTGAAGTATTGAAGAGACTGAGTTTTCAAATCGAAGTGACATAACTTTTTTTGTTTTATGAACTTACTAGGGAACGTTTTCAACCCTCCGGTTGAACTTTTGCTGAAACTTTGCTGAAGTGTACTTTAGAACCCCCTGATTCCAGAACAGAAAAAATTTTCTCGCAATATATCCCGTTTTCGAGTAGGACTCTTCAAAAGCCCGAAATGGCGATTTTTTGACCTAACTTGCGTATTTTGCACACTTTGAAGCTCTATAACTCGGAAACAAGATCTGTTGCAAGAGGTTTTTTTTGCTCTGGGATCAGGAGGTCCTGAAGTACACTTCAGCAAAGTTTCAGCGAAAAATCAACCGGAGGGTAAAAAACGTTCCCTGGTTCAAGCCGCCAAGTACCCTCCTAGAAGGAGCTCAATCCTAGGCATTGAATCATTCAACTTTGAGAGCCCATAACTTTTTTCACATGCCTCCAAGGCAACTTTTTGAATACAGATTCGAAATCAGCGTAAAAAACTTCATCTAATGAGCCTATCCCATTCAGAAGTTCCACTGTGAGCTTACTGAGCAGAAAACACTCCGTCAACAAACCTCTTCTAGCCGAATGACATAAGGATGGGAAAGGCGACTGAGGATACTGAGCTCGTTGTTGACGGCGCCGCAGTCGGCAGCGACGACCTTGACGGCGAAGAACTTGCGAGAAACGCGGTGCTGCACCCGCAGGACCTGCGAGAAGCTGCCTTTGCCGACGACGGCCAGCACTTCGTACTTGCAGACGAGCCGAGAGTCCAGGCGCATGGCCGCTCTGTCGCGCAGAACGGCACATTCGCCGAGGGGCATCTCGCCTCCGACCTGCAACAGTATTCCGACGGCCAACGAAGAGCATCATACCGGCGGAGGACAAGTCTGAGCGAGTGCATGCGCGTCGAGGTGCGTCTTGGCGAACAGGCTGGAGAAGAACCCGGGGCTCGACGTCAGCGGCACGACGCTCGGGCTCTGCTTCTGTGAGCAGTTGCCCATGCACTAACTTCAAAACTATCGTCATTTTTATCGAGGCAAAAGATCGTCAGAATGAGAAATGTTTGGTTGGAGTGCGATAAATACAAAATAAAGAAACATGATTCTCAAGAAAAATGAATCGATGACTTGAAATCTATAGAACTTTTTGCTTCATTCGAGGTTTCAGCCTAGAGCACGGTCTCGGGGCTCCAGCACAACATCCGCTACATTCTAAGCTCATCAAGGCGAAACTGAATAGACTACGCGCAGAAGAAGTAAGACCCTGCTTTCAACATGATCAACTACAAGTTTGAACTTCTAGCCCGCCAAAGACGGTTGTTCATTATACTTAGCAATCCCAGAGTGGTCCCTATAGGGGTTTGGGGGAAAACAGCCCCTATAGAGTCCGAAAAAGTTGTCCTCACATGGGTAAAATCAAGGTGGTCCCTATAGGGGTTTAGGGTATAATCTTTTTAACCCCTAAAGCTCGAGTGGTCCCTAGAGGGGTCTTACAACTTCATTAAAAATAAAAGCTTATTTATTTATTTTTTTCGCAAGGAAATGCTTATTTGCTTAGAGTTCATAACAATTATCGATTAGCATGACCCCTATAGAGGCCACTTTTGGAAACTTTAGTGATTCTCAGGTTGGCGAAGAGGGCCCCTATAGAGAACACTCTGGAGTTCCTAAGTGGCTTTGAAAGTTATTTTTTAACAACCGACAAAAAAGCTAAATAAATTATTGATTGAAGCTGAACAAAGTGAAATAAATAGTCGAGGGGAAATTAGAAGACACAGCGTACAAGAAAGAAAAAAGAAAAAACCTTGTAATTTTATTATTTTTCAAGTAAATCATTCAAGCGATTTTACGTTTTCTAGTAGAACTGCGATCGATCGACAAAAAGGTGAAAATGTATCTGATAATTTATTTAGTTCTCAAAAAAATCCAGTTGGTTTTTTTATCCCAAAAGATTGACAAAGGCATGGGCTAAAGGGTGGCGATAGGTGGAGTTGGTTCAGAAAATGGATCAGGTAAAGCAAACAATAGGAAGGATTGTGAGTGGACGAGTCGACGCGACTTCGACTTTTGTTTTTTGCGAGATGTTATTTCTTGAGAACTTATCCAACTTGAAACTTCAATTCGTATGTGAATCTAACAGAAACTAACCAAGAACCTTAAGATTTTTGAGTGATCCCTATAGGGGTTAGGGGGCAAAGCAGACCCTATAGGGACTGAAAAAGTGGCCCCTAAAGGGGTTTAAGGTCTGAGCCCTTGGCTCCTAAAACTTGAGTTTTTAAACTAACTAGAACCCCTATAGAGATTAATTTTGCAAGTGGTCCCTAGAGGGGATTTTCCAAGAGCCCCTAAAGTTGCATCTATAGGGGTCACTCTGGAGTTTCTAAGACATGTTCTAAGAAACACAGAAAATTTCTAATTTGTCAAATCAACGAAAAACCCAGAATTTGAAGACTTTTAATTGATTCTGTGATAATCACAAGAAAATATAAATGTTGCGGTAAGCTTGAAGAATGAAATAAGCCGGATCTGAGCGATTGGCAGCCGGAAACGGGAGCTCCGAAGGCTCAAATTTCTCAGGTTTGTCGTTTTGACGCACTTTTCATTGATTGATGACTTGGAAAAGCTGCGATTTTCACAAATTTCACTCAAAAGACTTTTTAATACAGGCGGAACACGTTAGATTTCAATTGATAAGTTAATTTTCGTTTGTGATTGGAGAAAAAAAAAATCAAATGTGATAGTAATCGAAAGTAAAAGGAAATCCGGAGGGGATGCTAAAAAGGTTGGCAAAAGGTGGCCACGCCCAAGTCTAAAGAGACGTCAAAAGGTGTGGCCGATCAGGAAACCAAGGTGACAAGATTGAAAAATTAGCATTAGATAAATTCGAAAACTACGTTACAAACTGAAACTTTTGCGGAACATCTGTGATATTCAGGTTGAGGCTGATTTTAAAAGAAAGTCTATTATTTTGATTTAAAGCCAGGGGATATGAAATTGAAAAAAAAACGGTTGTACCCTGAGCCTTTTTCAGAAGCTGAGATAAATCCCATAAATTGAAGATAATGAGAAAAGTCGAGTTCCTTGTAGGTGCAAGCAGACAGGTCGGAGGAAAGAGGCGAATTTTACAACGGGAGCTGCGGGAAGCGGCTCGAGTGCCATGCAAATACAAGGCTTGAACGTCGTCGCTCACAAACATCTGTACGATGGCAAAGTCGCTTCCGGCGCCACGGAGTCGTTCAAAAACTCCCAGTTTCGAATATCCATCGACTCTTTTGAATGAAACTTGTGGCCGAAAAACACTTTCGAATTTAAACGAGAATTTCGAACAAACTATGCAGGAAGAGGCAAAAGAAATGATCGACAGAGGAAGTGAGAAACGCCGACAAGAGGCAACAAACTGTCAGTCTTCCACAGTGTAACAGAAGAAAAGCTGTTGCAAGTACGACCAATTCCAAAAGACCTTAGCCATTGCGAGGATCAAAGAAAAAAACTTGATTCTAGGAGAAAAATACCAGAATAGAGAAGAAACCGAGTCAAGAATCATATACTCGGAAGCTATTGAGATCAGGAAGAGCAAGGGAAAAATAGCGAATGACAGTGAAAGAAGCAATTTGGCGTGATTGAGTGAGGAACGGAGGCCGATTCGTCTTCTCATCGCGATCAAAACAACGGAGATCGTAGGGTGGGTAAAAGTAGTGTGTAAAAGTAAACGAAATGATTGATAAGATCAGAAGGGAAAGCATGTGCGATTGGGGGCCGTCCTTTGGATGTGGACAGCTGCCGGGGCTCCGATTCCGGCCAGGTTCTATTGTGGAGAATCATCGAAAAACAGCAAAAAGGGAAGCGTGAAGGGGGGAGGGGGGAGCGATTGAGGACGTCGAAATGTGTAATGAAAGTGTTTGGAGGAGAAGGAGGGTGGAACAGGTTGCATCTGACACAAAATGAGAAGAGAAGGATAGCCCCACTTTCATTACTTTCGTTTCTGAACAGTGCTGTAGCTCCTGTACTGCTCAATCGTCAAAATCATTTATTTCTTTTGTCTTTACAAATGATCCGTTTTGTTCAGAAGGCAATAGATTATCGGGGAGAAAGTAAATAAATTATTGCGGACGCGTGACGACAAGACTCGCCGACGGAACGAGATCTGCAATAACACAAGCCGTCGGTAAGATAAGCTGCCTCCAGCAATATATCAAATGCTTCTAATTATTCCCGTGCCTTCTCCGAACAAATAAAAAGGCGATAAAAACCAAAAATGCGACCATTTGGGAAAAAATTACTTTTTTTCGCTTTGGGCAACGACAAAACCAGTTTAGTGTTAACTTAGTATACGTGAAAAATCAGATTCGACTCGCAAATTTGAAAACGGGGGTCCTTTTTACATTTTTTTTTTTGGCGATCCTAAAACTGGTAATGAAAAAAACTGAACTAAAAATTCTATTCTATTTTTTTCGAGTACGATTTCCTCAAATAAACTTTTTACGATTTTTTTCATTATTTTGTAATAAAGCAGGGACAGGAAATTTTCAACTACTTTTTCTTTAAATATAACATTTCAGTGATTAAGGCTATCAAAAAAATATAACATATTCTCAAAAATTAACTTATGTATCGGTCAAAAAAATGTTGAATAATGAAAAAAATTAAAAATTTCAAAAGATGCAAAATTGAACAAAGCTTTTCTGACATGATACCTTCTAAAAACCGGTTTCAAAACAGCATACTTTTTTCGAATCATCTCAAAAACCCGTCGTTATTGCTTTTTCTCTATACCTACGTACGCACTACTTTTACCACTCAACGTTTTTTTATCCTATTTTTTGCCAGAAGGTTAGAACAATGTGATATGGATCTCTACAAGAGAAAGCACGGCTAACAGTTGGTTGGCTGACTGACCGAGGCTTTTGAGCGTCTGGGAGAGGTCGTTCTCGGTGAAGACCTTCCTCGGAAACGGCGTCATCAGGGCGAAGTCGCTGCCGTCCGTGTGATTCGTCTGCACCCAGACCCGTACGGCGGCCAGCTTTAAAAAACTCTTCCTTCTTCTAAAACGCCAGGAAACCTTACCGGTTCTTCGGCTTTGAATGTTTGTTTCACAGATTGTCCGTTTGCAAGTCGAATCTGAAAACATTTCAAGTCCAGATTTTCTAAATGTTTCATGTGCTATCTGGTTTTTAAAAGGCTCTAACTCTGCGGATTTCAATTTCTTCATATTTAACAGCAACCGAAACAGGTTTTGAAAGATCAAATGTCACTAATGGCACGAATTATATATATTTTTTTGAAGATTTTGTGTACATTCTTGTCTCACTAGTCTTATAACTTATCAAAACCATGTGAAATAAATTCGAAATCCCACATATCAAAGCGTGAAAAACTGAAGCAAAAACAATAAAAAGAGTCTTATTTCATGCCTTCCATTTTTTCCAGGATTTTAAAGAACCAAGAATTGGTGGAAAAAGGGAGAGGCAGCAAAAATGGTGCAAAAGGGCCGATGAAATGGCTCAAAAAGACAACAAAAAAATGAGCCTTTTTCGTCTTAAAAAGAACATTTCTATGGAGCAAAAAAATCGATTTAATAGCGAATAAAATCAAACCCCCTTGATTGGGAGCATTAATAAGAGAAAAAAAGGTTTTTTCGGTGTGGTTTTAGCAACTTCGACCGCAGAACTAGTATATGAGATGGCCAATAGAAAAAAAATCGCAAGAGGTTATGAAAAACCTTAAAAATGAGTTGGATAATATTTTAGTGACTCACAAAGTCCGATGAATCTTTACAAGGAAGGTCGTTTGACTGTTCGGTCGGAATTTCCAGAAAAATGAGTAGACAATTCCTGGATGTACCAGGTAAAGATTCTGAACGTCTCAATCTGCACAACTTCCTATTTTTTTGAAAAAGGACACCTCAAAGTTTAAGAAAGCTCTCAAAATCCCTTAAAACAGGCCATTTTGGTCTTTGAGCCCTTATTTTTTAAAAACTGAAAAGGTTTTGCGGATTGAGACTTTCAGAATCGTCTTCTGGTACCTAAAGAAGTTTTTTGGCCTGATTTCAGGAAATTCCCGATGGCAAAAAAACGACCTTCCTCGTTAGAACTCCGGGAGAAAATAATAAAGACGCTTCATGAGAAAAACTTGGTTGTGATGTTTCATAAATATATTAAAGATTCACAAATTTGAATTCAAATGTGTAGCCACGACCTGAAGAGTGGTACTATTGTAGTCTCGAACCGGCGGAGGAGCCACCGAAACCGAAGAAGCTGCCGGCTCTGGCGGAGTGATGCCAAGCTCGCGGTTCTTTCTAGCTTCCTGAAAATCCCAAACGATGTTCCCGATGTCATTATTTCCAACCTTGTCGAGACGAATCTGCTCGAGGACGCGTTTCTTGGCTTCTTGGTCCTCCAACTTCTGACGCTTCCTCTCTTCAGCGATCGCCCTGTAGCATTATCAGATAAAAACATGATAACCTGAAAAAACCTGAGCTCGTCGTTCTTCTGCTGCTCTCGACGTTCAAGCATGAGCTTTCCTTCTTCTCTCCGACGCTTCTCGCGATCCAAAGCTTCCTCTTTCTCCTGCTCATCTTTTTTCGCACGATGAGCCTTGATCCTTTCGCGAAGATCTTTCGCCTTCGCCTCTCTCTCTTCGGCGGTCAATGGCTTGATTTCCTGAAAAACATTTCACATCTTCTGGGTTTCGAATTCTATTCAAAACTTTCTCGTTACTATATCAAGAGAAAACCATTCTTCAAACTCTATTATCATATTTATACCTCACTGCTCTCCGAGAAGTTTTCGTGACCGGATTTGGTAGCGTGGAACATCATGGCATTCTCATCTCGGAAAAGTTTGTCGCAACTGAAGTTTGAGATAATTTTGAGTAGAGCAACCTTTCTCAAACTAACTCGTTACATTTGAAGCTGTTGGCCGTTTCCGGCTTTTCTTCGTTAGTTGTGCTCTCGGAGCCGTTTCCACTGTTCATGATCCAATCGATAGCCTAAGTGAGATGTTGATGGCTATTTCCAAGGATAAATACTACCGATTCAAGTGAGCCGTTAGCAACAGAAACCGCTGCCTCGGCTTTCTCCTTGGGAAATCCCATCTCCAAAAGTTGATCTAATACGGACGTCATCCCTGAGTGATCCTTTAAGTGAATCGAGATTGATGATTTTTTTTCAAAGTTCAAGATAGCAGATAATTAAAAACCACTACAAAAATAACAAACGAGAAGCTCTTAATAGGGGCTTCGTGAATATATCAATAGCGTTTAAAACTAAGGTTTCATGGAGAATTTCAAACCATTTTGTAGCGTTTTGCGATCGGTTTCGTGAAATGAATCTCTTCGAACAAGCGAAAAAAAAAG
Source organism: Caenorhabditis auriculariae (assembly GCA_904845305.1). Classification (NCBI taxonomy): domain Eukaryota; kingdom Metazoa; phylum Nematoda; class Chromadorea; order Rhabditida; family Rhabditidae; genus Caenorhabditis; species Caenorhabditis auriculariae. The sequence goes on along the minus strand of CAJGYM010000201.1, from coordinate 59,804 downwards.
AATAACCAAAAGTTGAGGATGGAGATGACAAAAAAGCAAAATAAACATTGTAAAGCATTTAAAATTAATAGGAGGATTTTTCGCTCCATGGCACTGTTTTGAAACAGATTGCCATCACTCGGACATTGGTAACGCCAAATGGACGCGGTGCGGACGTTTCTGAGCAATTATAGGGGTCACTTAGGAGAGCTGACGCTACTAAAGTGGTCACTAGAAATGCTCCGACACGTTCGGGTTTGCGTTACGGTTATCCGAGCAGACACTGGTGACGCGAAAAAAAAAATTTCTGAGCGTTTCTGACCATAGCCATTAATTAATTGCTTTAGAAGCTTCTGCGCACCGAAGTGATCACTAGAAGGGCTCAGAGATTTCCAGGAAACCTTCGGTTTGCCTTGAGAATGTCCGATTGACCGGCTCTTCTAAAATCACCGCTGGAGATGTAGAGTAATACCAAGATCTATCTTTCTCTAGCAGTGTAAAGAAAAAAGTCCCTCATCAAGTTTAGTCTCAAGCCAAGAAACTGTTCTTTCTCTCGAAAAATCTCGAAAGGTATAACAGGCGTCTGCAAGAAATACAACTTGAAATAACAAGAACGAATCATTTTCTCGAAGCTTATTTTATTGAAGTGAGCAAAAAAAACATTCAAAAAGAATGATGACATTGTTTAATATTATATTATTTTTTTACAACATGAAAAATCACAGATGGGATGACGCATGGAAAAAGGAGATCAGGTCATGTTAGGATGAAGTACTGTTGATGGGCCAACCCAGCTTGTCGATCAGCGTCCACCCATCATCACCAGGTGACATGGAGACAAAGAGTTTCTCCCCTGAAAAATTTCACTGTTTACAAAGTTATTTTCGAAATTGATGGTGAATAAGAAACACCCTCCGGACGAAAAAAAAAATTCGAGCATTCGCAAAACCGAATTTTTTTTTGAGAATCATTAAGAACAAATGCTCTGTGTTTGAAAACGAAAGAAACTGGCTAGGATGTAGTAAAAATCGCAGATCTGGTCAGAATTCCTGCGGTTGGTGGTCCTAGAGGGAATTACTCAAAAACAAAAAAAACTGTCTGCTCAGCGTAAGGTGCCGGACAAGATACGGTCAAAAATGTAAATTAAATGCTTTAAAGCTGCGTAAGTTTCTTTGAACACTCCTATCATAAGCAACACGAGAAAATGTTTCTTTCTCAAAAAATCAGTTGACCATTTCTAAGCAGATCTCCTCGAGGAGTACCTACCACAAAAGTTTGGACCAGATCTACGAAGTTCACCACAGACCCTTACCTAGCGGCACTTAATTTTCGATCAGACCTTAGCATACATATTTACACTGATTTCAGTTTTTACTTGTCATAAAGTAGTACTTCTCATTTATAAGAACTTTATCAATTATCAGGGGTTTTCAATCTTTTATAAGGGTACAGAAAAATCTGATTGCCGTCAATAATTTGAGCTGTGAGCTTGATAGTCTCGCGTTAGAATTGCAAAAAGGTAAAGTTCCACAAAAATTATTCAAAATTACCTAATGAGCTGGAGCAAGTGACGCAGCCACAACGTTGCGCCTCTCGAGGATCTATGTTGGATCGCGGAAGCTGACATCTCACGCAGCGGTATGAGTGCCCTGCCGTTTCGGCTGCGCAACGGACGCATTGCCACGTCTCGTTGCCTTCCATGTATGACGGTCGACGCGGAGGCCCTGCAATCCCGATTATATCCCCGGATTGAGTTTTTTTGACTGCCGGGACTCGAAAATTAATAAAAGAAGTGTCCGCCAAATTTTAAGAGTTCTGTAATGTTCTCATTCAAAAATTCTGCTATAAAACTTTAGAAAAGAAAAAAACAATACTTCGGTTTGAAAAAGTAAAAAAGGATTTGAATCAACAAACTCTGTTATGATATCGTCGAAAGTTCATACTGAAAGCTTTGTTAAAACTTTAATAAAAGATTTCCCTCATTTCCTAAGATTGAAGGTCTCCCAGAATACATAAAATGGGCCAGAATGCTTCGTTTTTTGGCCATAATAACAGTATAAAGTAGAAACTCACGAGGAGGTGGTACTAGTGTCGGATATTTGAGCCGCAATTCCTGTAAGGCGCGGTCCAACTCTTTGATTTTTTTCTGAGTCTGCTCGACATCCTGAAATATGAAAATTCGAAGACCTCGCAGAGATTATTAGCATACAGTGCTTAGACAGTCCCTTACAAAGAATTTCATTCAACTTCTGTTTAGTAACATTCTGAAAAGCAAAAGAATCTACTTGATGCCTTGCTCAAATATCCTGGAATCTTAACCTTCATAAGATCTTATTTTAGGAAGACAGACGCCTTAAAGTTAAAATTATTTTTTTAATTAAAAAAAGTTATCCCGGAAAAAAATATCCGAAACGAAAGTACCGTTGATAACTGCGCCGAATAGTTCTCGGCAATGACGTCAGCTAACACTTTTTGGTCGTCGCGAATTCGATGAAGCTCTTCACTTTCCGACTTTATACGTTGCCGTATCATGTCGAGTGCGATTTGTTGAGCTTGAAAAATATTCTTTAGAAAACTTTTTTTTTTAATGATTAGGCATTCCTATCTCCCGAGCGGTCGGTTTAGGTAAGTGGATGGTTGAAAGTTGAAAAAACTCAGCCGAGAGGTATTTTAGGACCACCTGATGATAGTTCGATCAAAATAGAAGGAAAGGCTTTTCTTCTAGCGTCAAAGTTCGCATTAAACTACCAAGACTGCCCTATGCCGAACTTTGAGACGTCAAATATTCAAATGTAGCTTGGCCTTTGATCTTCATTCCAAGACCCGGGAAAATCTTTGAGCAAGGTTCTATCAAAGTCTTGGCCAGTTAGAAAGGAGAGCTGGGTTTATTTCTAGGCCATTCTCAAGCTGGGATTTCAAAAGGATTTTAATTTTCTACGCATAGGCGTCAGAGTCAGATCCTATTTCCAGTTAAAAAGTACTTTCTGGTTCTGTCTAATTTTCAATATTTATCGTAAAATGAACTGCAACAATACCGTTCATTTCTAAATTACACCAATTTAAAAAGAATAATATAAATCAAAAAAGCCGTTACCTCTACGGACAGCTTGCGTTGGTTGATCATGAACATCAACTTCAGGCCAAGAACTTCTCGCTGGATTCTCGACATCGACTGAAAAAATTTGCAGTTGTCATTGATATTTTTTTGAAAACCTCACTTGTCAGAGGGAAGTTTCTATTTGAGTGGTTCGCATTCTCATCTGCGGAAAAAAATTCAAAGTTATTTTTATTCGAATAACAACTTACAGTTAAAAGCGGTCGAGGAAGATGTCGAAGGTGGCGACATGACAGGACGTTCTTTGAAAAAAAGTTTTTTCCCCATTTTCTTAGCGATTTTGTTCAAGTCCTTTTTGGCACTATTTTCAAGATTGCTTATCAGAGATGAAGCACCCGTGGAGGGAAATGCGCGAGAAGGCTGCTGCTCCGCGGAAGACTGCATGAATCGCAGCTTATTTATAACTGAAGCTTTTTTCTTTGTTCTGCACCATACTGAGAATGGTTTGTTCGATACTATACACGACACAGCGAATCGATGATCTGCAAATGCCACTGCTGCGCACATTTTCAACTCTTTTCGTGCTTGCGTGTGTTCATTCCTAGTTGCGGAGGTTTCTAACTTGAAACATCAAAACACCTTATTTTTTTTCTCTACGAAATATCAAGGTATAGGAATGAAATTTTGGATACACTCCGACTTGAATATTAGTACAAAGACGAACATCTCAAGCAAATGGATATAAAAGCTGCGGTTTTCCTGCGAACGTCTTTCATCCTGCACCCCCTTCAATTTATTTGGTGGTGTGGACAAGTTGCAATTTTTCGGCATACACGCTTTCCTTACGAGAAAATCTTACAACTTTTTTTTCTTATTATCCAAACACACCTATTTTCTTTTCACTTGCATGCCCCGTTCAATAGTCTCGAGCCAGTATTAATGATTTTTAATATACTTTGCTTTCCGAAAACTTAAGTTCGACGTTTCTTTGAAAATGTCCCAATCGTTTGAAAATAATCATCTCCTATCAATATTTCAGAACGCTTGGTTTTTTTCATCATCGGCTCAAATAAATCGAAGCAAGAGCGATTTTCAAACCATGAAAGAGGATGTTACAAAACGAAGGTGTACAACCAGACGAAAGAACCTTTTTATGCAGTTTCACTAAGGTTTCTATTTTTTTTTTTACACATGGCGATCAAAAATCTTATGTAGCTTTGAAAAGCTAGTTAAAAGAACGATATGAAAAAGGGTTTATGAATACTTTATCTTTTCTTCTGAGTACTATTTTTCGCTTCTTTGATTAAACTACTTTACAGGTGCGTATGTACGGGACAACGTCACCTCATGGCTCACCTGTCAGCTCACAATCTTATATCTTATACGACGTCAAAAGCACCGATACATTGCAAGGAGTCGCCCTGAAACACAATTGCACGGTAAGTAACGTGATTATATTTCACAGCAAAGTGAGGTAACATTCAATTTAAACTTGAAAAGACCGGAATTTTCCTACCCATACTTTTCACAATGACTCGCCGTTTTTTTTTAAACTAGGGGACAGTCTCTCCTGAACATCGAGTCGAGAACTGAGATTTTATGCGTTGGTAAGCCTAGATAAGTGTATTCGGAATCAAAAATTAAATTTTGCTAAACCGCTCAGGCAACCGAGAGAGGTAGTGGTCTTGCGCACCATACCTTCCCCAAGGTGGCCCTGATTTGAATATTATTTTTTTCCGAATCATATAGTCTGTTCAGATTTTGAATGTCAACCAGCTAACTCCGCCCCTGCTGAGACGGTACCTTTTTCGCGTCGATTTTTTTATCGCGCGGGACTAATTTTGATCTTTTTGATCTAAAAAGATAGAAAAAAAGAAGTGCAAAAAAATGCAGCATTATTAAAGGTTAATCGTCATCTGGATATAAAACATTGACGCGAAGGATATTGTAGCCTTGGGGGTGGAGTTAGCTGCTTGACATTCAAAATCTGAACAGACTATATATAACTTTCATGCCTTCAAGCAGCTTTACAAAACCTTAAAAAAAATTTGTTAAATGCGCACAAGTGTGCTATTTTGAATGTTGCTAATATAGATGAAACGTTTGTAGTAACACGCATGTTCAAGGCGGCCGGTCGTATTACGGTAATCAAGCTAGGTTTTTGGGTAATAAAATGAAAACTTGTGTACTCTTTGTGATTTAACTTATCTTGTAAACTCAAGAAATAAGTCCTTGGCAAATTGCAAAAAAGGAAAAAAACTCAAAAAATTTCCTGGCTCCGAAACTGGCGGCGCAATATGGACCGGCCACCGGAGCACTGTCTCAAACATGCGTGGTAATTAGATTCCTTTTTAATATTTATGCCGTGTTCAAAGTAATTTCCGCGAAATGCAAAATGGTCTCTGACCCTCCAAAATTTAGTTATCTTTCTCTTTCTCTGACAGCTATTTTGAATTTCGCGGAATCACTTTGAACACGGCATTAGGTTTGGTTTACTTTATCAAATTTTTCTGATAGCGGAAAAAAATATAGTTCAAAAAATTAAAAGTTAATTTCAGAAAAAGGTCACCAGTCCGGAAATAGGAACTGATGAGTAATTTTCATGTTAATCAATGCAGTCTTCAAAATTAATTTCCGCGAAATACAAAATCATCTCTGACTCTCTAAAGATTAGTTGTCTTTTTTACCCTCTGATGGCTATTTTGCATTTCTTCGCAAAATCACGTTGAGCACGACCTAAACAATTTTAAGAAATGAAGCACCGCGTAAGCTCAAAGAAAAAAAAATAGTAGAAAAAACTAAGATTTGATTGAAAGCTTGCTTATTTTAATATTCAGGTTTCTTCTATCGCTAGAGCCAACAAGTTGTGGTCACCGGATGCATTGTTCCTGAAAGAAACAATACGGATTCCGGTTTATGACGATCGTACTCTGAATGCAACCAACACAAGGCACCTTACCAAATTCGTAAAAAACGATTCACGGGTTAAAAATGATGATACAATAGGTGACATATTGAAGCGTATAGACCGTGATATTGAAACATCTTCACGATCCATTGAAAGAATTGGAGAGAAAATAACCTAACTATAAAAATACTACCCCTTTATCCACCATCCATTTTTGCTTCAACTTCTCTTATTTCTCGTGCTTTCGTATAAATTATATCGAAAAGATTGTATTAACATAACATTTATCAACAAAAACAAAAATTCAAGCCTTTCCGGCCTTTCTTGCAGCCTGTCGCAATGCGGTGGCATAAGGGTTCAACTTGTGCAAGAGTTGTCTTTTCTTAAGAGGGTTGCGGTGGACCTTTGCTGAGACAAGGTTTTTCTTCGGCGCGCGGATGGCCTTCACGACTTCTTCGGAGCGGATGATGCGAGCAAAGTCAGCATTCTGCATCTTGGCGAGCGGCACAGACCATCCCTTCTTCAATTCAGACGAGTTGGCAACCTGGGTTCCGTAGATGGCATCCAGCTTATTAAAAGCAGATTCGGTCCAGATGATAAGACGACCCAAATGACCTCCCGGAGCAAGCTTCAGAATGTTCAAGCGTTCCACGTTCAGGACGTCAACTCCAGGAATGTTGCGGAAAGCACGAGCGCATTCAGCATCTTGTCCATAGATGACGAGTGGTCCCAACTTTTGTTTGTGCTGGCGATTGCGCATCTTTCCTTTTCCAGCCCGAGTGCGTTTGGAGTTGTAGACCTTAAAAATTTCTAATTCATATGATATACTTTGGTTGAAGTTTACTAACAATTCTCACACAATCCAAAGCTGATATTTGGTTTTTTCTTTTGAAAAGGGAACACATTTTTAGGAGCTCAGATGATTCTAATTTTATGCTGCGTTCAAAGCTCATTTGACGCTCGTAGCAAAAGTTTTTCTGGTTCAAAAGCCCGAGCGGAATTGCAGCAGGTTCTTACAGCTTGGTTGGTTGGCCCCGCCTACCTGGCGAGAAAAATATTTTGAAAAATAAATTTATATTGTTATATTTTTGCTAGAAAAACGTAGTTGTTGAAGTAAAATATTTATTATATCCTAATACGTAGAAACGAGCACATAGCATAGATAAATTTATATTGGACATTTGCCAAAAAAAGGCAGAGCCGTCCAATCATATATATTTATATGGGTAACTCGGGCAAAACGGAAAAGCTCCTCAAAAGCTTTTCTCAAAGAAAGACCTTGAAAGGGTTCACATCAGATTTTTTTTTCATCTTATTTTATTTCATTTTCGCATCTTTTTCACATCCTTAAAAAAAGATGCCGGAGAGCAACTAAAAAAAGATTTAAGTAGATTCAAAAAAGTTTTCGCTGAGTCTACACACCAGTTCAGACCTACAGGGACCCGTCCGGTTTTCACTCCGCTGGCCATAATGAACCATTTTTTCTGTTTATTAAAATTAAAAAGGCTATTTTCGACAATAATAAATAAAAAATTACAGTTAAAAAATTCTTTTCACTGACTAAACACGCACTCCCCAAATTAGGCCTTTTTTCAAGGCTTGGTAGAGTTTGCAAAAATCTTAATTATTAAAGCTGTATCATTGAAAGTTCTAATTGTTTTTATTCGAATTTGTTCATTTTTTCGTACAAAAAAACTCGTTATTAACGAAGAAATCGCGCGAAAACCGCTATTGGTGTACGCACAATTTTAACATACAGTGTGCCTGATCTGACGGGCTGAACAGATTTGGCTATGAAAAAAATAGGTCAAAAGCTTTCTCTTAGGATCCTTCGAGCATCCTCAAAGGATGCTTTTCTGTTTTAACTATGAATTTGATATCAGCCTTTAAGAACGTTTCGTAATAGAAGAATTTCACGAGCCCCCAGGGAGATCTAAACGGTTCTCTCTTGGTATTCACTTTGAGACTCGAAATATCATATGCCGCGTTTAAAACTTATTTGACGCGCGTTGTAAAAGTTATTCTCGTTTATGTCGCGTTCAAAGCTAATTTCACGCGCGTGGCAAAACAGTTTTTCGATAAAATCTTGAAAAAAAAAAGTTGCTCTCGGTCATATGCCAGAAACGCGCAGCCATCCAATCACGCAGCGGAAAGCCGCTGCGCTTCGGCTCGAACATTTGGATCAGAAAAAATGTTGCACTGCGCTCGTCAAACTAGCTTTGAACGCGTCAATAACGAAAGGCAAAAAGGTTTTTGATAAATCGAATTTGCCCATTAGAAAAAACTTGAAACTTTACAAAAAATGTTCATCTTCTGCACGCATGTTTGAGACAGTGCTACGGCGGCCGGTCAATATATATATATTAATATCTTTATTTATAAATTTATTTCCACTCACAAACTTCGAAGAAATTTTATTGAAAAAAACCTTATCACAACATTGCATTTTTCACATTAACTTCTCACCCTTCTTACTGTTATAACGCATTGAATTGCGCCGTCAGTTTCGAAGCCAGGAAATTTTTCGAACTTTTCTCTTCGCGATTCGTTCAGGACCTATTTCTCGAGGTTACAAGACAAGTTACGTCACACAGAGTACCTAAGTTTTCCCTTTATAACCCAAAAACCTAGCTTGATTACCGTAATACGACCGGCCGCCTTGCACATGCATGCTTGTTTCGGCGTCAGCCTTTAATAAAGAAAAAATGATGAAAATTTTGAAACCATAGGTTAGTTCGACTTCTGAGGAAGTGTTAGGCAAACCAAAGTTATGTTTTTTTTTTCTATTTTGTAATGGCGCATTTTTTTTTTGGAACCATTTTCGTTTTGTTCGATGAACACTCCAATATCAATGAACTTCAATTTTAAACAAGACCGAACCTTCTCGATATCCTCCCACAGATGGGAACGACGCAAAAAGGTGACAGCTTCCTTGGTCTTGCGGAATGATTCAACTTTATCGCTCACCACGAAGGGAACTTCGGCAACCTGAAAAAACTACAACTATTCGCAAAAAATGACATTTTCGTACGCGAAATAAAGTACTTAAGAAACATATTATTAATTAAATCGATTGCCGTGTTCGAAGTAATTTTTGGCGATTTCAAAATTGAAGAGTTATGCCTTTAGAATGATTTCGGGGAATAAACAGAATCGGAATTCCGTGAAGGGGCAGAAAAATAATTCCTACAGCGATATATCGCTGAATGATTTTTCACAGTAAGTTTTACGCGCGAATTGGAAATTCTAGTAGAAAATCCCCAAACAAATCCGAAATTTTCAGATGCCGTGTTGTTTTTCATAGTAAGTTTGGGGCTTTTAAAAGTGACGCGTTCATCGCTGTTCGGGAACCAGTCGAAACTGTAATTTCGGGAGGGCGTAAAAAAAAGTCCTACAACGATATACCGCAATATATGAAAATTTATTTTAACTTTTACGAACGAACTCAAAGTTTTAAAAATTTTGGGCATTGTCTATTGAAAATTTTAAAACCACACGTAAGAATTCACATACTGTGATATATCGTGTAGGACCCGTTTATTTCTTAAGGCTCCTAGAACCTTAATTCTGCCTTTCCCAAAAATGATTTTGAACGAATAAAGCGTCAATTTTAAAAATCGCTGAAATTACTCGGAACATGGCATGGCTTTCCAAATTTAGTCATCCTTTTATCTATATGAAGGCTAGAATCTTCGCGAAATCCTTTTCAAATCATTTTGTTCCATTCAGATTTTCGTGAAAAGCCTGTTTGTTATTTATACATTGATAATGCTGTAATTGTTTGAAAAATTTAAAAAAAAAACGGAACTGGCCTTGTCAATAACATGCCCGCGAGCTTGGACAAGAGCAGGAACGCCGGAAGCAGCGATGGCAGAAGTAACGGCATATCGTTTTTGAGCGATATTAACACGGCGGTGCCAGCGTCTCCACACCTTCAAAGGAGCGAACATATGTCCTCCACGACACATGTTTCCAAAAGCTCCCTGACCAGAGCGGTGAGTACCGCCGCCACGAACACGTGGAATACGAGCCACAGCGCGACCAGTACCCCAAGACTCCGCGGAGTGTTGCATACCTTGAACATAGTTTTTTTTTAAAATCATTAGAGTAGATATAAATATATAGTTATTCTTGAACGCAATATTCAAAAACCCTCATTTGAACTAAAATCAGAATTGAAAATTCGGCTATTTTGAACTTTTCTGAATCCCTATGAGCAAAAATTTCAACCAGAAAAACTGTTTCGCAGCGCTCTTCAAATCAATTCTGAATGGGGCATAAAGAATAAACACACTCGGGCAAAACTGAAAAGCTCCCCAAAAGCTTTTCTCAAAAAAAGACCTTGAAAGGGTCCCCAGCAGATCTTTTTCACATCATTTCAATTCTTTTTTGCATCTTTTTCACATCCTCTGACAAAAAGGATGCTGGAAAGCAACTAAAAAGATCCGAGAGGATTCAAAGAGGATCCTCTGAGGCTATGAAAAAGGTGCTCAAAAGCTTTTTTATATCATTTTAGGAGCTTTTAGAGGAAGCTTTTTATCTCCCTCTCAGGATCTTTTAAGGATCCTCAAAGGAACTTTTCAGTTTTACCTATGCACAATGCATCAAAATGAGAAAATATCGTATTAAAAAAATTACCTGCTTTAGTCGAGACAGCGTGAGCTTGTCGTTTGTTCTTGAGAACTTGATCGTGAATGAAGCTGACAACATCCGGCCTGATAGGAGCGCGAAAAACCGCAGGCAATTTGATTTGAGCTTGAGTAGCCTCGTACTTTTCATCGTACACAGTTACAAGCGGACGGGCCGCCATTATTACCTGAAAACCAATCGTTATGAAAAATTAGAGGGCCTTGAAGAGAAAAAAAAACGCGACATTTTCTTGTGAACAGTACTTGAACCTGCAAAAACGAACAGTCTTTCAAAAAAATTTTCCAGTATGTTGAGAAAAGCAAGTCTTAAATGACTCAAAAGTTAAACACCGATGACTACTCAAGACTTTTTTTTTTGATGCTTTTTTGAACAATACATCATGGTCTTTTCAATAATCTATGTAAATTTGAAAAAAAAACGCACTAAAGTTGAAAAAAATAGTTGCGTATTCATTGGAGGAAAATAAAACAATTAGTGTTGAAAAACAAAATAAAAAATCTTGAAAACCAAAAAGATTGCAAAACTCGTAAAAGAAATACAGTCAGTACATAATTTCATTCATGTGATGGAAATGTTTCAAACTATAAAAAAACAAATCCGATTTAATTCTTCAAAGGCGAAAAAAGCACGCTGTTAAAAAATGTATGACGTGTTCATCGGAAAAAAGGAATATGCTTCGACACGCAAAAGCTTATTCATCGGCACATCGAAAATGCTTCAAAACAGTAGCAATCGTTGTTTTGGAAAATTTTTTTTGCGTTTCGGAACAATTTTCTTTTTCTCCAATGAACAGAGATGCGGCAGAATACACAAAAATGACAACAAAATGTGAAAAATGAAAAACGAACATGTGTTTAAAAAAACTCAATATTTAGCTTCATGATAATTAAAAATATACAAAAATCATATTTTTCACTCTCTGACAGCTATTTTGATTTTCCCGGAAATTACTTTTAACACGGCACGTACAAAGGCATTATTTTTGAAGCGTAATGACATTTATAATCTGTTAAAAAAGAAAAATCGAGCAAAAATTTGTATTTTCGTACAAAATAAGCCCGTCCTCTTCCGAGCTGAGTATTCAACTGGCGGAGAAGGCGTCTACTGTATATTGACGTATGTTGTGTCTTTTTCGCCGCGGGACTCGCACTATGATAACTCAAAAAATTTTTACACAAATTTTATTTTATCGATACATTTAAATTTGATGAATATCTTGTTTATAAAGATCCAGACGGAACAGAAGAAAAGTACGATTTCTGTCGAAAATGGTGAAATAAGATAATCGAAATATTATAAAAATTTTTCCACCATGTATTTTTTTTAGATGCGTCGTGTTCAAAGTGGTTCCGCGAAATGCAAATTGGCCGTCATAGAAAGAAATATATAATTAAATTTTGGAGAGTCAGAGATCATTTTGAATTTTGCTGAAAAGTACTTTGAACACGGTTTAAGGGTTTTTTTTTCATTACCTTGATTTTTAAAAATCAGATGGATGGGGCTTCATACCAAGCTTTCAACGTTGTTCAAAATACTCTCTCCGCGTCGGGAATTTTGCAAAGCAGAATCTTCAAAGCAGTGGCTGACGAAGTAGAGCAGTTTCAATCAACTTTGGTGTCGATTTCACAAAATCACTTTGAGGTCTGCCTTTTGCGAGCAGAATTTTTTTTTAGAGATTTCAGCATAAAATTGTGTGAAGTGGATAGCTTGTAAATAAGGTTATTAAAAAAAAAATAAAAATTGGATGGATCATGAAACATGAACTTTTGAAATCTCAATGATCAGATTTCGGAAATTCAGGCATGATAATGTTCAAATTCACAGAAGAATCGGGGTCAGGTAATAAAAGTATGCAAATAATTGATCTCAAAATGGATCAGTATAGTATAATAATATGTATATTCACTGTCATTGCTTCAGCACTATCGAAACTATACCGATGGTATACCGCAGAGGTGGAGGATGGCTGCCCACTGGCCGCCCTGCCTGCCAAGCCATAAACGCCCAAAAGCAGAAATGACTTTTTCAATAGTAAGTCAATGAATCATTTCTATCGCTTGGCCCAATGGCTTGGCTTGGCCGCCAAGCCAAGGGCTGCCTTCCCAATCCTCCACCTCTGGTATACCGAAAGTCGCTCGTGTTTTTTTTCTGGAACCATGCAAGGTATACTCGTGGTAACATCGTTAGCATTCAGAAACGTCGAAAGACTATTCCTTAATTTTAGTTTCACGATAACTATGTCTGATCTGTGTTGCAAAGAAATATGAGCCTTAAAACAATAGAAAAAACGTCTCAAACATTTCAAACTTGAAAAAAAAATGGAAAAAAAACGGCCGAACTGACAGACTTTTCCAACACGCCTTTCTCGTATTTGCGAAATCATTTTGAAAACTTAACGTCATTCAAAAAAAGCCGAAATTGCTATGAACGCGCCATTTATAACATGCGTGCACTTTTTCAACTTTAAAAGCGGTGTCGAAGTGCATGAAGTCTGATGAACCATGTAGTCGATATATTTGTGCTTGCTTTTTCTAGTATGGAATTTTTTTAAACTAAAACGAAAAATTATAAAAAAACTCAATTTTAATTCCCTCTTGAAATTATTTTTCAAATTTGAAGCGCTCTTTTAAATCAATAAACCTTTTAATTTCTAAATTACAAGTGTGATTCTGAGGCGGAAATTTTTTTTAAAGAAACCCGCAGAAGACGCCGGAAAACGCTCACAACAAGCTGAATGTGATTCTCATCAGCCCGTCAAAAACAATATTGATGAAGTTATCTGCGATTTGATTACAAATTCGTCGAGATTGTTGTTTGCAAAAAGGATGCCATGCTCCGGAATGAATTTTTCACGTGCATTTTCCTATTCAACACTCGTGTACACCCCGTTCCATGAACTCTTTTCATACTTATCAATTTTTAAGACAGTTAACTTTAGGTCATTTGTTTAATCTAGTTGAGCTGTTCGGTCGATGGGACAGCTCGATGAAACTTCGCGTGATACAAGTTTACAATTGGCGACATATCTCATCAGCAGTGAGGAAACGTTCGAGAATGACGAAGTTGCAACATTGATTTGGAAGATATTCAAAGTAAAAGATTGTGAGTTTTTTTGAAAAAGAAGGAAAAGTTATGAAACTGACTAGTGAGTCGAACCGGAATTTTCGAAAATATCATGCGGTTCCTCAGTTGGTTTACAAACACGCAAGATAAACCGCGATATAGCGATAACGATTGGAAAGTTTTAGTTAGATGTTCAAAAAAATTCAAATATCTATTGAAACGATTGGTAAAAAGTCGAATTAAATTTAAATATTCTTAAAAGCTCTTCCAAAGCAAATTTGAAACCTACCTCGTAATAGGTTATATTAAAGAGGTCGTTTAAATCTACCAAGTGTCTCTTGTGTTGTGAGTCCACATGTTTCAAAAAGAAAATATTAGCAGTAAATTAAACGAGAAACACTTAGTCTTATTGGAAAATATTTTTTCATGATTTTAACAACCGAAATCGACCACACATTCTAGAAAATATTCCTTTTATTTTATTTATGCGATTTCTGCATATTGTCGAAATGAATCTGTGAAGCGACTATAGAAATATTTCCGGGAAAGTGCATATTACATGGAACTTAGACTTACACTCACTTACTGTCCTCTTTTTTTTCAGATGAACACAAAGATGTGCCAATAGTTTTGAGAGCCGGCGATCTTCTTTTGAGTCGCTTGGAAAGCACTCCACTCCATTTTCTCTCTACGAGTGAACTTGCTAATCTTATATTCGTCATTTGTGGATCAGAAGTTTCTGATCAGTCTCTATTGAAAAAATGGGCCAGAGCAGAATGGAAAGAAGCCGGTGGAGAGATTCTGGTTTCAACGAGTGGAAAGAATGCGAATGTTGACGTAATTTATTCTCCTTCTTATTTAAAAGTTAAAGTATCCATTTCAAGACTGTTCAAAATGGGAAAAAAAATTAGACAAAACTCTTTCAAATAGTATTTTGTTATTTCAGAAGCAGCTTCGACGAATTTCACACAAATACGTAGTGAAAAAAGGACTGCTTGCCAGATTTTTTGCCTCTGTTTGGAGAACTGATTTGGCCGAAACGTCGAGAAAGTTTCGTATGAAAGCGTTCGAACAGATATCCATTACATGGTTTATTTTTACATGAAATTTAATGTTGAAATAACTAAAATTTTAGTGATAAGGAAGCTTTGGATAGCGCAGAAGCTGTGTTGAAAATGGACTGGGATGATGCTTTTTCGGAGCTGAACTCCGAGATAGCGCAACAACTATGCTTTTGTTCCTTCGCTAATCTTGCGAAGTTTGTGATTCGAACGAACGTTATAGAAACTCTTTTCAGAGCTCTTGAGAATCATCAGGAATCTCAAAAAAGCGATGCTTTGGATAGCGCTTTAAATTTGCATGAAGAGTTGATGCGCCTACTTTATCCGGTCCTTTCTCAAATGGTCGAAGTCAAAGAGAACTTTTCCAAAGCAATAACTCATGTGCTCTCGATGGCGAGTTCTTCTTTTGTAAACTTTCTTATTTTGGAAAAGTTATAGACGAACGACTCAAAGATTCTGTTTCACTTGCTGTCGTGTTTGATGGAAGCGTGTAGCTGGATGGAATGGAGCGACGAATATTTGTGTCTCAAAAATGGTCATCTTCTCTGGCAGAAGTTATTCGTCCTCCTTGATCATCTTCTGGAACTAACTGTAAAAAATTCTGCTAATGAATTGCAAACCAACGAGAAAAACAGACTTTGTGCACTGGCTTCTCCAGAAGAAGGTTTTACTTTACTCAGATTTTATGTCGAAGTTTTGGTTCAGACGATTCTGGAAAAGAAGAAGATAACATTTTGAACAAGTTGTTTGGGGAAACGTCAGATGCAATTACGAAAAAGAAAACCGAGGTGGAAACGGATTTGGTCAAGGTAAAAAAAATGACATTCTCAATTTCTAATGTAGATTTAGCCTGAAAAAAGCATTCTCTTCATTTTGAAAAGTCTCGTCTACTCACGAAACTGCGAGGAAAACGTGTCAAGACTTCTCGTTGACTACTATCCTAAGGTCTCTCCCTATTCTTCGAGTAAAAAAACGTTCATTTTCAGATGTTGGTGGCGGGTGCTCATAAAGAAATTTCGCAGTCTGTAAGAGGAATCTATGAGAAGCTGGTTAAAAAAGGCGTTATTTCTATGAATATGCAGGTTAATTTCTTTCAATCTGGATCCTGAAAATGTTTCATCTTCAGTTGAACATAGCAACCACTATGCTGGAAAAATCAGATCCCGCTTCATTGAAAATTCTGGAAGTGATAGTTTTTGCTGCCTCTCCAAAGCTCGCCGCTCAGATTTCGAATAAATACTTCTCGAATCTATGTCGCCGCCTACATTCTGCCGATTTCCCTGAGTCTCTTCTTATTTTTTTTTTTTCCATGAAATTCATCTTTTCACTTGAAGAAACAACCGGAGCCATCTTATTTGTGCGCAAAACTTATTGACGCACCTGAAAGAAAAAGAAGCTGTGGAAATTGTTATAGCTTCTATCTGCGCTTTCAACGAACATTCAGCCAAGGATGAAGGGTAAAAAACAAATAAAAAATTACCATAAATGCTTTTAAATTGCACCCGTTTTAGTTCAAACTGTTTGGGAAGCATCGCTCTTCTGATCGAAATAATTTTGACAAATGGAACGAGTGTTGGAAGTCCTCTTGAAAAGGAAAATTTTCTCAGTTTTCGAGGTATCCGCAAGATCGACAACTGATTTCAACCTCTCAGACGCTCCTTGGACTTTGAACTTCGCTGCACTTGGGATTTCATTGGCGCAATGGGACGATTTCATGCAGAACTTTTCGAAAGTTCAAGTCGACAAATGCGATTTCCATTCTTCTCTTCCTTTGCTGAGCTATCGACAGTTGAGATTGTCCGATGACATTCAGTTTTCGGAGGAGGTTTACGTCTGTAGGACGATCCCTCACTTGCAAAACGAGGGAAAAGATTTCTTTTTGGTGGGTTCTTTTTGATATCGCATTTGTATTGGAAAAACCGTTTCAGAAATTTTTTGAAGGAGAGACAGAAATGATTGATGCATTTATGAAGTTTCTGACGCCGGAATCTATTGAAAATCACACAGCCCATCTGTTGAATAGCTTTGCGACACTTGTTAAAAAAGTTTTTTTCGGTTGGTCATCCTGTACTAGAAGATGTTTAAGGACGAATGGAGGCCATTTGTTTTTCAATTCGAAAAATGTTTGAACGTGATTAGCGAGCTTCCGTTGAACGTCGGTATGGACAATCTCAAGACCGCGATGAGATATTTGAGCACTACGATTTCTATGGCTAACATGTGAGTGAGAATAGCGCTCCTTCAACGATTCTGATCCACAGTGCCGACCTCTTTCCCGAAGACGATATCAACCGTTTGGTCTATCTATGTAGGATCTGGCGGTCCAGCCTGCTCAACGATTTGCCATCGACACGCTCGAAATTAATCGGCAATTACATTTTGCCAAAATGCAGTCTGCAATTCGAGCGATCCAAAGGCGGAGACGCTCCGCTGACCAAGAAGGTAGATTCGTCCACACTGGGATACACTTCATTAGAGGTTCTCAAAGCGTTTTGTTTTCCATTTCGATTACATTTCTTACAGGCACGCCATTTCGAAAAAAATCCGTCTAAAGGAGTGGACAAGAGATACGCGGCTCTGCAGAATGTGTTATCTCAATTGTGCAGTTGTTTGACCAGCATCTTCGTTGCGTTCGTTTTCTGTACGATTCAAAGGATATTAAAAGATCTTCAGAAAGAGCCCAGGTGATCTTGAATTGGCCGACTGGGCTCAGGACGTTTCCAGCAGTACGCTATTCCCACCTCAAGTTTCGCTGAATTCTGGAATTCATTTGAAAAAAGTTTGCTTCTTAAAAAAACTTGAAACAGTGTCGGGCGTTTAGATAATGGGTTCGGATGTGGCTATGCAGATGCAAAGAATATGCGTTCTGAACATAGCTCTACTAGGCGCATGCTACAACTGCCCAGTGCAAAAATATGAAGCAATGTAATTCATTTT
This sequence comes from Caenorhabditis auriculariae, assembly GCA_904845305.1. NCBI lineage: Eukaryota > Metazoa > Nematoda > Chromadorea > Rhabditida > Rhabditidae > Caenorhabditis > Caenorhabditis auriculariae. Next base: position 42,151 of record CAJGYM010000201.1, on the reverse strand, counting down.
TCAGAAACTTGTCATTTTGACCGGTTTTAGAGCGCTAAACGAATATTTTTCGAAAATTTACCTGGAACTTCTGGCAAAGTACTCTAAAAAGACTTCGGTATGGCTACTTTTATTCATTCCTAGGACTTCTCGTTCACTGTAACATTTTCAGACGGATGGTGATTCAATAGGGAAACTACAAGAGGTCATGGAAATTTGTTCAAAAGAAAACTCGACTTTCGCTTTGCCGGAGTCGCTGATCACTGGGTTATACGAGATTATTCAAGACAAAAGTGAGCATTCTCTCCGTTTTCATCTATGAAAGAAACGACGTTAGACTCGAACTATCTGACGGAAGTTGTCAAGAAGCACTTCACCAGAAATATCAGCCTTCTCGTTATGTGGCTCACAAACGCCCGTTGTCCACTGAAACTTTTTGTCGCGTTCATTCCAACTCTTTCCCACATCGCTACATTGGTAAAGTACAATGTCTCATATTTATCTATCATATTTTTCAGATTGACAAGAAAACTTTCTCAACGACTCTCACCGAAGCGATTGATGTCATATTCCCTCTGGACTTTGCCGCGGTCATGTCTCGGAACGACAGCGCCAAAGTTCAATGGACGGAGAAACGAGCCATGTCAGCCCTCAACTTTTGCTCCGACGACCAATGTCCGTTTTTCATCTCATATTTTAATATCAAAAAGTATACAGCATCCCCGAACTCGGATTTTCAAAAAGAGCAATCTCTCGTCAGAAGGGCGCTCACTTTTTTCAGTCAACACGGTAATCAGCAGCTGGATCACAAGGTTTTTCTTGTCCGAATAGAAAAAAAAACGCGGTTATAATTTTAAAGAAATCATCCAGTTATTTGTGAACGAATGAGTTATAATATTTAATCAGTCGTACGAAAAAAATTCAGTTAGAAAAATACTTCAGTTTTACACCAAAACTAAATTAGAAATTTCTGTATTTGTTTTTGGGGCATTCTTTCCCTCTTTTTTTGCACATTATTTTCCTCAACTGACAATGGAGGTTTTTACTTAGCGGTTGGGATTTTCCTGAAAATTGGACAGGACGCTTCTTGATGTACCAGAAGACGATTCTGAAAGCTTCAACCTGCACAAATGTTTCGTTTTTTAGAAAAGACGCCTATATGTTGAACCCTCGAAATCTATCAAAATAGGCTTTTTTGGGGCTTTAGGCCCTTATTTCTCGTGAAGTAGAGAGTTGTGCAAGTAGAGACTTTCAGAATCTTCAGCTGGTACACCAAGGTTCTGGCTTGTTTTCAAGAGGTTCTTTAAGCGTAAAATAAAATGACCTTCCCTGTGAGGGGTAAAATTAGAATATGAGCTCAAGTCAGCGCTGAAAAGCAAAATTACAGATAATCGAAAAGACATGCAGTTTGATAAATACGGGTTTCAAATCGATAGGAGACCACGTCAACATTCTTTCTGGAAAAAGAGACGATGGCTTGGTGAGTGAATGAGAAACTTCTCGAAGACGCTTCTACAGAACCAGGAAGTTCTATTCGATGTCGTTCTGCTTACGGAGCTCTTGACGTACTGCGTGGAAGTGAGCAAGCAAGTGGGAAAAGCACGGCCCGCTGCCGAGGACATGTACAGTTCGGATGCAGAGGACAACAAGGTGTTTGGATCCCTTTTTTCGGAAAACATCGGTTCTTGAAGGAGAAGGAAACCGATGAATCTGTGGCTGCCGTCAAATTGGAAAACCAGGCGAACTCCAAGAACTTTCTTTGCACCTACACTTCTACGGAACAAGGTAGTCCCGATCTACTGATTTTATCAGTTTTTTCGTTATACTCAGTTTTAGAGTTTATCAATCAGCATTGGTACAACTGCTACACTTGTTCCATGGTCGATACGATGGGCGTTTGTAGCGTTTGCGCAGTGAATTGCCATCGCGGTCATGACCTGTCCTACAGGTACTCTATTCTATTTATAATTTTTTCTCCCTTCTTCCTAAAGTTTTCTTGGTGAATCTTGTTGATCTTTTCCATATTTTGGTTCCAGCAAAGAAGGATCTTTTTTCTGTGATTGTGGAGCTGGTAAGTGCGCGTCTTTGGTCTCCACAAAGTATGCTCCGAATGTTCGCGACGCCGTTCGTGGACGTCCTTTGCTGGCTATTGTAAGCTCTTTCTAATTGCAATGGGAAAAATGCTCAAATCAGCCGAAATCGACGCCATCCCCTGTAAGTAGCAGTGTTTATAGCCTTCAACACGAAATAAACGAGTACGGCCACTTTTTGGAAGATCTGGTTTGCAAAATTGTTTCTTTTTTTAAAAACTTTCGGCTTCAGAACAACTTGAACATACAGCTGAGATCCATGAGAGATTCGCTCTCAACCTTCTTCCAAGGCGTCACTGAAGCAAATGAATTGTTGTGGGCGTTGGACGACAGAAGAAGGGCTGTTTTGGAAAGTTTCTCGAACGGGAGCGCAGTCAGTCTCATCACGGACACTCCTCTGATGGTAGGATTGATCCGGTTTTCCAATTTGAAGAGACATTTGTTATCGCAACAGGAGAGCTTCAACGACAGCCGAGAGAACAACTTGATTCCCTGCAGAAGAATGCCGGAAGCGAACTCTGACAGGCTCAAGAACAGGGACATGGCTGATGTTCTTCGTTTTGGTGAGAATGGAACCAAAAAGATTTAAATTATTTCATTTTCTCTTTTCGACTGTTCAAAAGCTATTATAAAATCAAAAAGCGTTGCTAAGAAAATTGAAGTGCTTACAAGGAAGGTCATTTTACTTCCCGGTCGAGAACTTTTTGAAACTTGGTTTCCTTGACGCACCAAGTTGAGTTCCTGAATGTCCCAACCTGCATACCCATCTAGTTTTTGAAAAATGAAGGCTCAAAGTCCCGAAAAAAAAGCTCATTTTAACGGACTTTGAGGGTTTTCTCCGTCTTTAGGGACTTCTTTTTCGAAAACTAAGAATTTGTGATACTTTCAGGATCTTGATCTAATAGATCAAGGAGTGTTCTGTTAGTAGGTGACTTTCATCAGCATTTTACTTCTTCCATATAACTAATAACAAGCTAAAATAACTCATATCAAAATAAATGGTCGGCAACTTCAAAACTTCGCCGCACATCTTTGAACAACACTACTGAAGTGATAAGCTCTGTTAAGAAAACGAGATGGAACTTTGGGTTGTGTTGCCAGACCACACTCAGAACAACTTACTGATGTATTTCATTGACTCGCGCGCTGGTATCGTTGACGGTTTTGCAAATGCGGTAAAAAGCTTACTTGTCGAAATCCTGATTTCCCCATCTGCAGAGACAAGAATCAGAAACCATTCCTTTCGTTGGGAAACGCGTGGAGGCGCGTGGAGATCGGGTGGTCGTCTGTGGAGTGACTGACGTCTTCGTTTTGCGTTTCTCGAATGAAGGAGAGATCATTGATAGGCTGTACATGAAGATATCGGACAACGGTCTAGCTACACAGCTCACTCAGAACAATCCAATCGTCAAGGTGAACGAAGAGTCACAACATAGGCAAAGTCGGAAAGGGCGCAAAAAGGCTCCTTTTTTTGCTGCCTCTCCCTTTTCAACCTTTATTGGGTCTTAAAAATCCCAGAAAAAAGGGACTCTTTTTGCTGCCTTTTTTGCGGCCTTTTTTGAGCCTCTCCTTTTTAGCGGTCATTATTCACCATTCCGACTTTGCCCAAAAATTTTTGTTATTTGTCGCTCATCAGCTCTTTTTTTATAGGCAACTTGGATGAACGGCACCGACAACAGTCTGCTTCTGGCTGTTGCGACAATACAGTTTGTTCGGATTTACGACCTCGGCCAGGATGCCGATCGATTTGTTGAAGAGCTCGTCTTGCCTCTCGGTAGTTCTTCTTCCATTCTAAAAGTTCTCACTACTCATTTTGATTCAGGAAATGTCGAAGACATTTGTTTGTTCTTGCACAATGGGGTTGTTCTTCTCCTCGTCCTGAGCACTTCTGGATACCTCTACGAGCACAAGGTGGAGTGGAAACTCTTCAAAGCACATCTTCGATTTTTCAGCTAGCCTTCCCAAGAGCAGACAACAGTTCTTTCTTTTTAACCAACACCGTCAATTCGAACATGCTCAGCAGTCAAGGAAACAGTGGAGTGTGTGCTGGAGTGTGAGATACTTCCATCTGTTTCGAAGTCATTCCCCTCTTTCAGCTCCTTGTTTTATTCGAAAACCTTCAACATGGTCTTTTTATCAACGGAAAAGGGAGCTTTCTTTGCGAATTTGAGCGAAGACAACAGCACCGGAAGTTGGAATTGGAGAGAGTAATGACGATTCGTAAGATTAAATCTATGGAAAAGTCGCAGGCTCGGAATGAATGCGCCGGTGACTGCATGGCGAGAATCTTCGGGCGTGATTTCGGCTCTATCTTATCCGAATTCCAACAGCATTCACTACATTTATCTTTCTTGCGGCCAAATCTTGCACCAGGTGAACCGCGTTGAGTCGTAACTTGAACTTCTTTCGTTTTTAGCTCATTCCTCTGGGCCGACAAGCAATAGGTCATGTTTCGGTCACAAGCGCTAGTGGAGAATCAATGTACTCCGTTGTCCTGTACTGTGACTCTCCGACTGTTCAGCTATTCCAACTGTACTGCGAAGAGACTTTCAGAAAAAAAAAGCAATTTCAATAATTGCAGCCTTTGGTCAAACAAACACGATCTCTGGATAGATGGCGAGAGAAAAGAGAAAAAAATTGTTGAAGTTGTCAGGAAGTGTTCTGAACCTAAAGAGCTTCCAGAAGAAGATTTAGTTTTGGTTTGGAACTGATTTTTCCCCCTCCATACATGCTTTTTTGTAGCTAAATGAAAACTGCAAGCCTATCGAACGCATCGAATGGCGGAGTAAAGAACTGTCCGCATTCTATGAGCAGTCCGACCTCAACACTCGCCTAAGCACCGTTTCGAGTATGCCGATAAATGCCGTGAATGTGAGTCGCCAATTTTTTAAATATAAATTTGGATATGTAACATTATTTCTACACCAATTTTTCTGCCTTTCCATCAACTAGAAAAGTTTCAATTTTCAGAAGTTCTTTTTTTTCAAATATTTTGAGAACGGTTCCTCAGTTTAGAACTTGTACATTCCACAGTGGAAACATGATTTTATTTTTGATTTTGAAAGAGCGTTTTGGGAAAGGAATCATACTATTAGAATAATAGAGTAGTTTGAGAGTTTCGTCGAAATTTCAGGAATGACTATCATAGTAGGATCGTTTTTCTAGGAAAAGGCTCAAATTTTCTTTTTCAAACTCAACAGAAGAGAAAAGCTGTGCCTAAAAGAACTTCCATGCATAAACTTGTGACAACTCCTTGTAACTTTTTTCATCAAGATGGAACGCATCAAGTTGACCGCAAGAGTTTTGGACACCCGGTTCGTCGTAAGAGCGTTGCGAATGGAAGTTCCAGCAGAGAGAGGACCAGCGGAGGTTTTTTTCCGCGTCTGCCAGACCGACTGATATTTCTTTTCAGTTGAAAATAGCAGGAAAGGTCTACACCGTCAGTACCCCCGTCCCACGAATTTTCGACATTCGTTTGACCCGAGCTCAATCTTATTCATTGTAAAAATTTCACAATACTTTGAACGAATTTCAGACCTTTGATTTTCAGGAATCCTCGAGAAATCGATGTTGAACTACGTTGTCGCAATGGACAGCAGAGCTTGACGATCACCTCTTTGCGACTGTTAGGAGCTAATTGCAACGAAATGGACGAGGCGCAGCCTCACATTTCCTACCAACCTTCCCTTTTACTCCCGCATCGCCTCGTCCTCTCTGTGCTCGATACTTTCACCCAGTTTGCCACGATTGGATTGACTACCGAAGTGGGATAATCACCTGCAGACCATTCCAACATTCATCTTCAGGCCGATCATGTTTGGCTCCACGATGTGTGTCAGAGTCACCTCGAGTTGCGCAACAATCATTTTGAAGTCGTGGAAGCGGCTGCATCTTTGCTCAAAACCATTCATCTGGAGGATACAGTCAAATGCTACGAAACCAAAGACAAACTCCTCGTCAAGCAGCTTTTCTGGCTTTCCCACCTGGACACCGTGCGATCTACAAGCCAGAAGTCGCGCTTACAGTTGCTTGAAAGACTTTTGCCACGGCTAAAACGCTGTCTTTTGTCACGATGGAAGATGTTCTGGGAAATTGTTCGATCCTGTAAGTTTCCGCCCGAAGACGTGTACGATGTGATAAATCCTTTTGAGATTTTCTGGACGACATGGCTTTGGTTACATTTTTGTGCGATCAGTTGAAGTCCTTCACATCAACAACGGCGATCAAAATGGTGGAGATGATAACAGCTATCGTTTTCGGGCTTCTCGCGCAACAGTCCTCTCAAAGTGTTGAAATAACGAAGACTTACCTGGACCTTTACACCAACGATGAGGTTTCTCATTGAAAAAATAAAGAAACAAAGGCAATGTTTTAGACTTACCGACATGCTGCAGTTCTTCGTAATATGGCACAAAACCTTCTTTACAAGTTTGCCGTCCGGTGTCGCGATGACAGAATGTTGTGCCGTCTCTCCAACGAAGAAAATGGCTTGGTTGTTCTTGAAACTCTCGGTGTTCGACCTTTTTTCAGCATATCCAGAGTTTTCAAGTTTCTTTTTTTTCAATTGTTCAATCAACACGTTGTATATTCAGTTCTACCGAGCAAAATCCGATTGATTTGGCCAAAATGAACAAGTTGATGGGAGACATCGGAGAAGCGGCGAGTGTGTGCAAAAAGGAAATTTTCGAATCTGGTGAAAAATAGTCAATAGTTCAGGAATAACGAAAACTTCAGAGTGCTTTTGGATGGGAGATTTCCTGAGAGCAGTCTTGGTGAAAGTGCGAGATGAGGGAGCGAAAAACTCACTGGTTGCCCTAAGTTCGAGCGCAACGTTGGTTTCACTTCCTCTGGTAGTATTCGAATGGAAATTTCAGGTTTCTCGATACCCCATCCGCCAGTCTGTCAAACTTCGGAGTCGTTCTTATGGGTCAGTTCTATCCTGAAAAGCTTCTGACGGAGGCTTTATTTCTGGCGGATATGATTCCCATGGATAACAAGCTCGGAAATCTCAACGAGGACAACTATCGGTAATTTTTTCTCGAAGTTCCCTACAAATTATTTTTTAAGAACGTTCCTTTTGCTGCGAATGCTGAGCTCTTTGGTTTTGCGTTGGTCCAATAGCGAGAAAAAAGAGGAAACTGCCACTGGTCGTTTTTTTCCTCTTCTCGAATATTGTAAATACAAATCACTTTAGAACAGTCAACGAAATCCGAGGAGACAACTCAAGAAAACGTCAATCCGTCTGAGAGAAAACCGTCAAACAAACTGCTACATAAGGTAGGATGTTCATTTGAAGCGAAAAAGACACATTGAAAAGGTTGCCTTTGAACTCGTGGGGAGAGGCTTCATCGAACGTTGCTTCTCTATTTTCCAAGAAACAATCACATTCTGGAAAACGAAACGACCAGCTCCACACTCTCGCAGAGCTTTAACTCCACTTTTGAATGGCTCCACTACGGACGCGCAGGAAACTCCTCCACCTATTGATAGTTTGCTTTCCGATTCAACTGTTTTTCGAACTCCTAGTTCCAGGAGTTGTTTCGCCTGCTGCTTTGGAGAACTACATGGCTTCACTCACGGATGTTGTTCTCCGACTTCCCCTACAGTTGACCAAGATAACCGGGGTCCAGCTTGATCCCAAGTGGCAAGATCTATTGTGCGAGGTTGTCTCAGCCCGTTTAAATAATCGTTCCCTTTCATTTGAAGTTGGTCTGCCTTCACAACATACCCGCTCACAGACAGAGCAAAAAATTGCTCATTTCAATCTGCAAAGGTGATAAGGTGAAATACCGCGCCCTGCGAGACAAGTTCCGCATTCGGTCAAACCTCAAAACGCTCAAGGTTTTTTTCTTTTTCGAGAGAAATTTTTTGAGGTTGTTCTTGTACAGGCGCACTACAAGCACAGCGGCGGAGCGAGTGGCTATCAACAACTGACCGAAATGGTCGATATGCTATCGACGGTGACGACTCACGCCAACGTCCGACCTGAAATCTGGAGACTGGTCTGCGAGGAGGAGGTTCGTTGGTCAAAAACGGTCAGAAAACTGGTTGACGGCGCAGATCAATTGGATCCTCGACGCAGCTTGTCGAACCACTGAAGTGTTGTCTTGCTCGTTCATCGACTTGTTGGTGCTGGCCATCCGCGACACCAGAGCCACTGGAGAATCTTCGACTCTTTTGGCCGACAAGTGAGCAAGTTTCAGATTGGCCTCATTAGATGAATCTCGGAAATCAGGACACTATATGCTGAATAATCCATATTTTAGTTCATTATTTCTTTCAGTATACTGAGAAGGAGCTGAAAAGCTTCTTTTTCAGAGCCTCCGCGGATCTTTTTTGAACTCTCTCGAAATCGTTTTAGTTGCTTTCCATTTTTTTTTTGTTGAAGGACTTTTTTGACAACAGCTTTTGAGGAGCTTTTCCGTCTTGTTCGAGTAGGGATCATATGTCGCCGATACTATCTCTTTTTTAAATGTTTTCCAAAATTTGCAGAAGGTCTTTCAAGATAAGAGCTATTTAAAAAATTTTTGTACAGCCCTCAAAAAATCTGCAGCCTTGTTTAACATTTATATTTACTTTTTGGAAGTTATTTTTCCCAGAATAATCGGTCATCCGGACAACAATGAAATGCTGAAACTGATCACGCTCCGTTATCTGATTGGGAAAGATGAACAGCGGCGCTGGTTGATCCACGGACTTCTCCGGTCTTTGATACAGCTGGCGAGCCGTCAGAACCAGGTTTAAGAACGATTAGAATGGACATTTCAACTTTTCTTTGAGACGGCGTTGATCCGTTGTCTGTACCACGAGGTGTGGCCGCTGGCCCGAACTGTTGGCATGCACGGCGCCCAGTTGATCGACCTCATCTCCGCCTACTCGTCGCGTCTCTTCTCCTCTGCAGAGCTCACTCAAATGTCCGAGATGGAACTCGAAGCGATCATCGATATTTCAGAACGGTGAATCATTCATTGTGGACTGGAGAATCATTGTAGAAACTGGTCGTTAATGAATGTCTGGCTGAGCTCTAGAAACTCTTTTTGACTGCGGTAGGAGATATTTGAAGCATTGCTTTTTGTAGTGTTTAATCAGTTTTTTTTTTGCTTTTTTTTTATAATCATGTTTTAGGTTAGTAAGAATTGGTTTCGACCAGTGAAAAGGAGAAGAAAACCCGGTAATCCGAAATTTGAATGTGAATATTTTCTGTGGGATAGTCTTTCTCAGAAAGCCTAAAAATTAATGAGGAAAGCTTTGACGCTCTCGATGTTCCAATTATCAATCAGCGACACTCCCTAGCTAGGCCTAGATTGTGCATCTGAAAAATTCTCGAAAATGATGCTTGAGAAGTAAAAAAAAGCCCATAATCGACGTCACTCAACCGTCGAAGGGCCATCTGTGGTAGTTACCGACTTATGTCTATAGATTTTTGAAGTTTCACCCTGTTTTCTCGAACTTTTCAGAGCAGGCTGATATCCTCACTTTATCACAAGCAATTTTACTCAACATTTTTCCTGACAAGGAAAAAATGATACTGTCTTAGTTCTTAGCTAATGTTCACCAGTTCAAGTGAGCGCCAAGGGAAGAATCAAAAAAAGAACTGGTCGATCGTCATTTTTTATGTATTTTCGCTATTCAGTTTTGAAAGAGAGGGTCACGCAGCTCGTTATCGCCAAATGATGGAACTCGGACTCGGCTGGAAAACTATGCTCTACGCAACGAGTCCATGTCTCGTCTGTTTCAATCGCAGGGTTTATATTTTGTAGGCTATTCTAGGCTTCATGCCTTGTTTTCCAGGGGGCGACAGAAACGCAGAAAATGAATTCGATAAAGCAGGATTCCCGTTTCTCGTCGACTGCAATGATGTACAAGCTGTCAAGCCATTATGAAGTCAGCAGGGTGATGCTCAAGCTGATGGACGTGAAGAAAAACAAAGCACTGAAACGTGTCAACCTCTACTATTGTCCGAAGTCTGTGGAAGCTGTTGTCGAACTGAAACTCTGCCCTGATCTTTGGAGACGTTGCTCCACTACATTGGTTTGACTCCATCGGTTCACGATGATCTTTTACCTAATTTTGAAGGTTTCTCCCAACGATACCGATATAACGCTTTCATTGGCTGTGCCTGTCGTCACTTCCTCTCTGATTGTCGAGTTTGCCGAAATAACCGACACGAGACTCTCATCTGAACTTCATTGTCCAAGGTGAAGTTTTCTTTTTTTCGCTTGTTTAAATTTGTTTCTTAACATTTAATGTAACACTAACGACTGAAATTTCCTTGCAAGGCTCAGAATATTCTTCGCATTCTATATCTCAGTGATATCTTACCCGAAAAGAAATCACTCAATATATAAAAAGTACGACCCGCTGTATTAAAGTTTCTCTCTCTACACAAAAAAACTGTTTATTGCATCTTCAATGTAAGAATACATGTGCAATCGACTTTCATTGATTTCAACTGTGTTTAAACGGCGGCAGGAGCTGTGGCTTAGGCAGAGAAGTTGTGAATTTCGCTCGTAGAACATCAGGTACAAGAGAGGTCGTAGGAAGAAGTACGGTGCCGGCTTTCCAAAGGCCGATGGCAGAGATTGAGCCTTTTCGCTGCATGCAGCTTCCAATATTATCTACCCCGGAGGGATGAAAGGCTTGGTCGACCTCGGGGGGACTCGAACCTACGACCTTGCGGACGTTAGAAATGAGTTATGCCAGCTGAGCTATGCCGCCCCTCAAAAATAGCCATAGATGTAGAGCCGAAGTTGTATTTTTAAACACTTTTTGTATCAAAAAAAGGGTTGAATCACGTTCTAAGATGCCCGGAACGACCTCACGAGTATCTCAAAGAACCAAAAATTATACGTTAAATTTTTTTTTCATGTTCAGTTTCAGGTGTTCGGCTGTGGTGACGGCGCAGTCCGGTTTGTGTGACAACTGTGGAGAAAACGCCTATCAGTGCATAAAATGCCGTTCCATAAACTACGACGAGAGGGTAATAAACAAGAGAATGGTCGTGATATCTGAATTAATTGCAGGAACCCTACCTCTGTCAGTCGTGCGGCTTCTGTAAGTACGCGAGGATCGAGACTTTCGTCGCCTGTCGCCAGCTCCCTGGCGCTCAGCACATAACGTGCGACTCGGAACGCTCCCAGTGCATGGAAGAGGTCTCCAAGCTGTTGATCAACATCGAAAACACTCGGGCTCATCTCACAACCCACATGTCCTTCTGCGAATCGCTGTGGATCCGCGCACGACCTCTCGCCGCCCTCAACGTCCATGTGGAGAACAACTCGGTCGGCGATTTCTTCGCAGGCGCCGCCGCTTCAACTATGCCGGCTAATGCCTCTCAGGTGAAAATTTCCTTCTTGGGTTTCCCCATACCTGTTACTTTTTCTTCTTCCTTCTTTCTACGCTTTTGTACTGCTTGAGCGGCAGGCGATTAACCGAGATCCTATCCTGATATCAGTGATAATCAGTGGACTGGCTCTAGTGACATATCCGTCTTTTTTGGGACGGCTGGGGATCTTCGAAGTCGTAGTTTCCCACTACCAATATTTCTTAAACCTCTTGGTTGGGTTGAGGCAAGAGTCAAAACAACTTAAGACCTTGTGGACCGTAGACCTGTTGCGCTACGGCTCGCCCCATCTTGAAAAAACATGGGCAGACCTTTTTCCGGAATTAAAACTAATACGACCTTTCTGGGGCTAAAAGTTGTATCATTGTGGCTAACAGTACCTCCTTGAGGCGGAAATTTGATTTTTATTTCTAAATTTTGAAATTCTTGTAAGCCAACCCCTTCTCCCGGGCTCAATAAGTTCTGTTCTGCTCGTCTATGATCGTGAAACCCGTTTACTATTGTATTTTGGTTCGACAGAATGGGTTTCGTACAAATTCGCTCATATAGAACCATGATAAAAATTCTAAATAAAAGAGGTATTTCTGTAAATTTTCCATCGGTCGTGAAGGTGCCTCATGTGTCTTTGCAGGCTCCTGTGAGCGCTCTAGTTCATTCTGTGAACGCGATCAAGACGACACACGACGATTTGTGCGTGCAGACGCAGCAGCTGATCGCCTTCCGCGAAGAGCTCCGACGCTACGACGACCCCAACAAAAGTGCGCCCATCCTACATTCGGCCATCAACCAAGGCTTCTACTCTACAAGGTGTCATTTTCCGTTTGGAAAATGTTTACCTTTTTATATTGTAGCAAAACTTGTTTTGGATGTATGTGCGCCAGCACTCTGCATTCGATAGCCCTGTTGCAAGCTGCAGCTGACGATCCCTTGGCCGCGTACAATTTGCTCCAGTGTCCCACGCTCTTCGACCTCATCGTTTCTTTCAAATCGAGATTTGTATGAAAAATGGTATATCTTAGACCGATTTGGGAAACAAGTACGAACCGCTCCGCGACGAGGTTCATTTGCTGTTCAGTCGATTGTCCAGGGAAAACATCTATGCAGTGAAAAAGTTTGTTATTTTTTTAGTGTGTTATTTGTCGTTTTTCTTGAAGCGTAGAAAAAAATTTTTAGCTTTTACTAGGAAAAATTTAAAAGCTTTCATGTTTTATCGATTAAAAATAGCAATGTCAATGGATAAGCAAAATTTCATTGATTCAGGCTAGAGACCTTGATCGAGTACGGAAAAGTGGATGTCTCCTTATTCGCCAAAACTCTCATCACTTCCCCCGATTCATTGTGGCAACATAAGCTCAAGTTTCTGGTCAAGGTTTTGAAAGTCGATAGACTGGGAAAGAGAGTTCTTTGAAGTATGCAATGGAAAGACCGAGCGATCCAAACGCCATGGTGCTCGCCCTGGCCGTACTGAACCGTTATCTCGAAATTTCGAGGCCCATGCGTCAAAGAGCTTACCGGAGATACGCCAGCCGACGGCAGGACACTTATTCCCACGGAGGAAAGGTTTCTGACAACAGTCCTATTTTTCATATAATTCCCGTTCCAGAAGAAAGGAGGTCGTCAGATCTATTTGAGAAATTCGTATCTTCCGAGTGCCGACGTCGTCGTACATTGGCTGGAAACTGATGAGGAATGGAGCAACTGTATCGCGTCGAGTTCCGACAGCGAGAGCTCCCATGGCCTCGCCGCTTCATTTACAGTAACTCGTTCACTATTTTGATCTCCATTTTGGGTGTTTCTCGAACATAACTAGAGCTCAAAAGGTTTGAGAAATCACAATCTTGACTATGAGAAACGGCGTTCCGTTTATCACAGTAGTTCATGTAACTCCGTGAAAAAAAATTCGAAAAAAAGTTCATGAATAAATTAAGGGCCTTCAGGAAAAATTAAGATCACTAAATGAAGTATCAGTACTTGTATATTGGAGAAGTCATATGGTTGAAAATTTGAAAAATGTTTGTCTGGGAAAATCTTTTTTTGATGGCTTGAATCGAAAAAGCCCTGTACAAAAAAGTTTTGAAATGAGAATAAAATATCCCAATACAATACCATCAGAAAGATATTAAAAACGCGACTTTGGTCACAACTTTCTTGTGGAGTTCAATCTTCATGATAGTTTCTGAAGCAGCGTTTTTTTTTGTATACTGAACTTCCATCAGAGTGTTAAATAACTGTCATTATAGTCTGTGTGCCAAGACTTGAAATTTCACCGAACGACATTCCGCTGTTTTGCTGCGTGCGTTCGCGAAGCGTCTTTCCAATTTAGGTCAAGCTTTCAATTGATTTTTATCGCTGTGAGAGCACATGAAAGTAGAGTACCTTGATAAAAGAAAAAAAAAAATTAAAAGCGCAGCGGCTTAGCGGAATGTCGTTCGGGGAAACTCCAAGTCGTGGTACATAGGCTATACAACTCCAGAAAGTTTTAGAAGCATTGAAATTGTTACAAGAAAGTTGTGACCGAAACTCCGTTTTTTAATACCTTTTGTGACGGTACTGTAAGTATTCATATAAAATTTGACCACCCTTTTTTGAACAGTTTCATTGTAAAAAAAAAGCCATGTGAACAAAAACAAAAGAGCAAGGTTCAGGTTTTTAAAGTGTGTGAACTTTCTCAGAGACAAAGTCAATGGATCGCAAAATGTCTGTTCTCGCCGTACAGCGTCGTGCGCGCATCGGCCAATCGGTTGCTCGTCAGTCTTTCGAGGCAACCTGTGAGAAAATAACTATTTTGTTCTTCTTCAAAGCAGAGATTCTCAGGGGCATGAAGGCGTAGCCATCCGGTTGATTGTGAACTGCCTGCGGAAAATGGGATCGAAGTCTTCGACGGTCGTCGAGCAGTTCATGCACTCGGTCCACACGGTCCTCTCGACGTCGGCCAACACCAAAGCTCGCCTTTTCGTCGAAAGATTCCACATCTGGCTCATCAAAGCTGTCCATTCTGTAATCTTTCTACTAACTTCCCCAGGACCTCGTGTTCATTTTAGGAAAGCAAATTGATCCACCGTAAGGAGAAAGATGAGTCTACAATGGATCATTCTTTTGGATCAAGGCTTCGCAACTACGTCGGTATGTTTGTTTTAGATTTTTCTTTTCTGATTTTTTTGTTCCAGAACTGTTGTCCCTTCTTTTTTCGGGTTCATGTGTCGAGAATATTCTTTTGAAAGCGGCGGGCGACGATATATTGGAATTGCTACTGGACTCGACGATATATTTGAAAAGGCAAGAAGACCACAAATGAGAAGAGGGACTTTATGAAAAACCGATAGTAAAAAAAGGAGATAAAATATTTTTTTATTGTTATTTTCGCTCTATCTAACTCTTTACAGTATATGCTTCCGATTAGAATACGTTCTCCGATCCGAAAAAATCTGGATGTTTTAAACTCACTAGGGAACGTTTTTTACCCTTCGGTTGAACTTTTGCTGAGCTTAAGTGGTGCTTTTTTGTCGTAATTTGCGTATTTCGCGGACTTTGAAGCTCCGTAACTCGGAACCAAGATCTATTGCGACAAATTTTTTTTCTTGATCTGCAATTTTCTTGATCTGCAAAAGGTCCCTGGTCAGCTGATAGGTCACCACGGGTTTCGATAGTCACCGTTTCTAAAAAGAACGGATTTGTGTGAAAAGTAATGTTAAAGATTTTCCAAGGCTGTTCATTTTCGGATAAAAGTTTTAATGCGAAAAAGAGTCGAAAATCGGAGTTTTTACAGAATGATCGTACGACGGACGCGAGCCGTTGACGCATCGCGACTTGCCCTCGAGAAGCTCCTTCGACGCGTGAGCTGGCGCGACAGTCGAAATTTGATGCAAGCCGCCACAAACTCGCTCATTTCCATCAATGACATGAGCACACAGGTTCCAATGCGCTCAAGAAATTTGTATATATGTTCTGCCCAGGCTCATGTTGTTTCTCTGATGCTCGAAGTGATGGACCCACAGCAGAAGGAGGAAGAAGATTTCCTTATACAGATTGAGAAGGACCCGGCGCAGGAAGACTTTCTACAGGGAAGAATGACTGGGAACCCTTATAAGGTTAGATTCATTCAAAAATGAAAAACATGGTTTGAACGGATATAGTCGAGCGATTCCGGGATGGGGCCCTTGATGCGAGATATCAAGAACAAAATTTGTCGCGACACGGAGATGATCGCGCTGCTTGACGACGACAACGGAATGGAGGTAGCCAGTAGAGTGATTCATTGACTAAAGCTCGTTTGTTGAAGTTGTTGGTGAACAACATGATCATATCGCTGTCTCTATCGACGCGGGCAGTCTATGAAAAAATTTGGCGACGAGCCCATCCTGGACATCCGATGATCGTTATCTATCGGATGCGTGGATTGTTGGGCGACGCCGTCGAGACGTTTGTTTCCTCTCTTGGCGAAGTCTGTGGCGGTTTGTAATCATCGTTTTTTTGTGTTGTACCTCAGAAGATTTCCAGAAGACGGCGATGAAGACGAGGCTTTGGCAAAAATCACCAAATGTCTGATTGATTCTGGAGGCATGAAGAAAATCTTGTCCTTATTGCGAGATGCAGACATGTCCAACGCTGGAAGGTTTCAGAAATTTTCATATCAAGATTTTTGGAAATTTCACGCCGGTTCTCTTTCACAGTTCCGCATAAAGAAACTTGTTTCAAGAATACTTAGGAACTCCAAAGTGGTCCCTATAGGAGCAGGCCCTTGGAGAATCTTTCTAGGGACCACTTTACCAACCCTAAAGCTTGCAAAAGTGGCCCTTCTAGGGGTTTGTAAAGTGGTCACTATAGGGGACTGGCTAGTCGATAGTTTTTATGAACTCTAAGCGAAGAAACATTTCCATGAGAAAAATTGAATAAATAAGCTTTTTTTGAATGATTTCGGAGATTAAATCTCTATAGTGACAACTTCTTAGACCCCTATAGGGGTTGTCTTTCCGCTTTGACCCCTATAGGGACCACTCTGGAATTATGTATTACTAAATCAAACTTTTTAAAAATTATCAGTATTTTTTTTTCGCCCTCTCAAAATTATTAATGCAGATTTCTCGGGTATTTCTCAAGATTAAAAAAACATCTTCAGATCCCTTCTGGCACAGCTTCGCCGTTTGCTGGAGCGTGTCGTGAAAACGTCGGCAGGTCGCAGGGCGCTAGTTGAGAACAACGCTGTCGGAGTGATGATCCGAATCCTGCGAATGTGCGCCTTGGAATTGGCCGAAGAAAAAACGATGATGTTGGGGCTCGAGTACTTCCGAATAGTGGAAACAGTCGTCAGCGATGCTAGCCTTCATGAAGTTTCTTTCCTTCCTGATCATTTTATTTTGAACTTCGATTCCAGCGTTTGACCGGTGTCACTGAAGACGATGCGAATTGGATGTTTTCCACGTTGAGATCACGAAAAACGGAAGAAAACAAAGGTTTTTTGCAAGTTTCGTATGCGAATGACTTTTCGCGCTTGAAGAGGAAAGTGTTCTCCGAACGGATGAACGCCGGATCCATCAGATGTTGACGGAGACGATTGCACGCTGCTCGGGTAATGTCGTCATCGGTTGCGCACAGTCCGAAGATGTCTTCGTTTCCGAGTTGGTGAAGTCCTTGCAATGGGAAAGGATCGACAATATGGAGTAGGAAGTTCCAAGGAGCGTTAATTGAATAATTGTAAACAGTAATATAACTGCGCGAGAGGAGCTAATTTGGCTGGCTGAACAACTGGCCAGCATCACTTGGCATATCTTGCCTTCGCCGCAAGGAGCTTCCGTCAAAGACAAGATTCTAGCCAGTGGAATCGTTCAGAAGGTTCTATCTGATGCTCCCATGAAAATAATCAATTTAAATAGACCTGCGATTACTTGACCTCCAGTCATCCCTCTTTATATTCTGCGACAGAGTCTACGGAGTGGAAATCTTTTCTGAACAAGCCATCTCTCAGACTGGTTCGCTGTTTCTAACCTATCCTTCCTGACAACTTTTCTTTTTCCGATTCTCTCTTTCCTGCGAGGTCTGGTTCGTGGCAACGAGGCGAATCAGATGGCCGTGGCGACGTCCGCCTTGCCCATCCTTCACAGACTCGAGCACGTTGCCAGTGAAGATTCTATCGGCACACTTGCGGAGAACGTCATTGAAGCTCTCAAAGAAAACGCTGAAGTCTGTTATTTCTTTCAAATTCCCAGCTCAATCGATGATTCAGGTCGCCAAACAGATTGAAGCTGTGAGGCTAGAAACGAAAAAGAAGAAACGGCAATTGGCGATGGCCATGCGAAACAAACAATTGACGAAGATGGGAATGGTGATGGGCAAAAGCGGAGAAGTCAAGGTGGGTTCAATGTACTCTTAATAAACAAAATACGGTGAAATTTCGGTGGAATATCTGAAAAATTAAGGAACATGTTGACTTGATTCCACCAGGAAAATCACGATGGTAGAAAGGAATGCACACATGAAGTTCCGTTTTGCGGCCTTTATTGAGCCTTTCTTTCTTCGTGCACTAAAAAGCCTTAAAAAAAGGGTGCAAAAAGAGTGCTGAAAGTCTTGGCCGTTGATGAGTTCCGATTTTATCACTGTAGCACATTTTGGTTCATACTGGTAAAGATTATTCTCAATTAAAAATTTTTTTGTTTCTCTAAAGGGTCCAAAAAGGGTGGATGAAGGCCGATGAAAGGACGGAAACAGGCAGTAAAAAGGAAACCGTTGCCACCCATTTATGAACAATTAAAACATAACGGACTCTCAAAGGGTCCTTCCGACTTTGCCTATATAAAGTTGGCGATTGAAGTGGTGTTATGGTTCTGACAGGATCATGATTTCACCAGTTTCCTTTCAGATCTCCTCACGAAAGTTGAATGAGCCCCCACTGGAAGAAGACTGCGACCTGCTCACCGTCTGCTGCATTTGTCGCGAGTCTGTATTCTCTGGAGTTCGAACGGCCGCCGTGTAAGTGAAGAAACGAAAGACAAGTAAGGAACGAGGAAGCAGGTACGCGTTTGCTCTACCTTCGGAGAGTGACATTGCGGCTGGCGGCATCTACACGACCGTCAGTCAGATGGTTATGGTCCACAATGAATGCCACAACAACGCGATCCGGCGCCCCGGCGGACGAAACGTCGACGAGTGGTCCAAAGTAAAAGATCAAGAAAAAAACGTTTCACTCTGCAAGTCTTCTCAGGCGATGCTGCACAACGCAGGCGCCAAGTGCAATGTTTTGACCCCGATTGTTCTGGGAAAGTCGAGTGAGGAAGACACGCATGTGTCCATTGAGAGGTGGGTGATACAGAAACAAAAAAAGGAAAAAAACATCTTTTTTTTTTTTAAATTTGTGAGAAAATTTAATTTTCATCGCTCGTTCTTTTAAAACCATCTTTTAGTCGTGGCTAAAAAAAAAGAATTTTTTAAGTCGTGAAAAAATAGATCATTTTTTGACAAAAAATGGCTGGAGACTTAAGGTTCCGAGGTGACATCGAACATATAATCCACTTGCCCCAGGGACTGAATCGTCAAGCAGTCTTTATGGACATGTGCCAACTTGTCGACCGTTTCATTTACCAGCGGTATTTAGCGCCTCCATCTTTGGTCAATCCGTTCGTTCAGTTCGTTTTCGGATAAATCGCAGGGCGGCGGCAGAGAGTCCAACATGCAGTACTTGGGAGTCCTGCACCTTTTGGCGCTCTCCTTGCCCGCCGAGCCGGACATCCATGCGGTGGAGCCTCGTCACCGGCTCGTCTCCTTCCTATTCACCGAGCTCACGCTCCAAGGCTGGAACGAACAAAAACACGACGTAGCTCTGTCTTTGTAAATTTTGTTGTTTCAAAATGCTTTCTAGTACCTGAGAGCCGCCTTGGACGACGCCCAAACTCAAGGTGGTGGCAATGGCTGGGATCATGTGAAGCCAGTTTTCTTCGCCTGGGCTTTCATCGATAACTACTTCAATCACGTTATTCCGGTATCTCTTTGAAATAAAACATGTCTTTCAACATTGGCTGAGGTTAAGATAGTGGGAGACGAAAGAACTCAATGGTTGCGGGAAAACCTCAAATCGACCTTCACACGAACTTTGACATTCGTCCAGAACTATGACGATACAGTCATAAAATGCACCGACTTCCGTTCGTTTTGTGATGTCACAGGTTTTCAAATTGTTTCGCAAAAACTCCACTTTTGTTTTCAGGCCTATCAAGCGACTCATACGAACCTTTTGTGAGCAGTTGAGCTGCGAAACTGTATTTGTTTTCTTTGTTTGCGCAATTTTCGAAACCCAAACGGAATTTTTAAAATTCTTTGATAGTTTATTAATTAATTCGAGTGTAAAAAGTTCTATTTTTCATTACATTGAAAAGTGCTTTTGAAAATCGAAAAAAAATCGAGAGTATCAAAAAAGGAAAGTAACTCCAATAGAGCTTCAATAATCTAAAGGTAATGAGAAAGTATGAGAAAACCCGTGCAGGACAACAAGTTGAAGTTAAAGGATACCAGATTGGGGGGTCGAAATGAATTTTCAGTGGTTCTGACTACTATTTCTGCAAAAAAAAAACGATGAAACAAAAAAAGGGGGAGGGGGTACATCCTTTTTAAGGATTTCGAAAAGTTCGATGGGTAGGATATAAAAACACCTATGACGTTTGGAACCAGACAGATGAAGATGAAGCTAGATTCAAAAGAAATCAGAAAAAATTTTCAACTTTCCGAGAGCCTCAATAAAGAACACGGGGGGAGCTAGACTAATTTTAAATTATCGGGAAAAAAATGTTCAGGGGTCAATCTATGCAAATTATACTCTTAGTTTAATCGAAAGTATTTTTTTTTTACAGCGTCTATCATAGTTGGTAAGGGAACGTTATTTACAGTATCTTAGTTATCGCAAGTTGATTTTACGTTATTCTTCTTCTTTAATCTTTGTATCTGTCGTTATGCTGGACGTTCGGGACGTGAAGAGCAAAAGTTGGAGCTTGGCAGTTTCTTGTTGGAGCACGGCGATCTGGAAACCACGTTGAGAGGAGAAGTGAGTTGAAACTACCTGTCCGCGGAGTTGGATGTTCTCCTGCTCGAGAGCTGCCGCCTTAGCAGCGACGGCTTCTTCTTTGTTCCTCCGGGCGTCGCGTGATCTTTTCGCCGCATCATTGTTTTTGCGTCTTCGTTCGAAGTAGGCATCGTCCTGAAAAAAAGCCGTTTTTGGTTTAGATATGATTTTGAGTTTTGTGTAAGCCTCGTTCTGAGTGCTAAAACTTGCAGTGAGTGCGCGCTCGATCGTAACTGAGCCGCGCGACAATTGCTGCTTCTGGGTGTTTTTTGTAACGGCTGACCTGGCGGCTCTCACTTACACATCCGATGACCCCACTGTTGCGTCCTAACAGCACAATGGCTCCGCAGGTAGCCGCAGACCGACTCGCACTTGCGCAACCCCTCTTTTTTCCATATCAGGCGTGCCAGGTCACCAGCGGTTAATTACTCTGCCAACAGTTGGACGGCGAACAGAGGACCAACAAAAGATGCGTTAATTACAAAGAGCGCAGGGGGGTTTTTTTTTGAATAATTTCTACGTTCAAAAATTTTGAAACCTTTTTTTCTTCAGGGATAGGAACGGCAGGCTTACGGCATGGTGACGGCTGAGGGCTCGAAAACTGAAAAATGGACCCATTTAGAGCGCGACACGTTGACTTTCTATGAGTATTATTGAACTTGTTTGCAAAACTGTTTTTTTAAGGTAACTGAAAGGTACAAAAGCAGTACTAACACTGTAAGGTGGACAAATTGGACTTTAAGAAAAGTTTATCATCCGCAAATAGCGTGAGTTGTTTTAACTTATTGCTAACTTTGAGAAAAAATTTCAAGCTCACAAAAAATATCTTGAATGTCTACATGTACTGGGAGGTCCACAAGGATCTTCAAGCTGATTAAACCTATTTTCATTAAAAAAATATGACTATGAGCGAAACTAGAAAACTTAAAAACAGAAGCTTCAAATTTTTTTGTTTTTTTGAGTAGGACTCGTTCAAGAACCTTTCCTAGTAACATTTTTTTATTTTTTTATCCAAAAATGAGTTTTAAGAAAGTCAATTTCGAAGCTAAAAAAAAGTCAATTTCGAAGCTGGACAAGGGCAAATTCAAACCTGAGTGCTGCTGACGGTGCTGGAATGGCTGGAGACGGGACTGCTAGGCTCTTCGACACGCGCCTTCTTGGATGGCGTGAACTGCGAAGTCTCGTAGGGAACGATGCCAAGCGGAGCCTCGAGGTTGGCGGCCAGGGCTGGCAACGCCGAGAGCAGCGTCTGCTCGGTGAAAGCGAACGGCAACCCGGAGCTCAGGTCGAAGCCTGGAATGCCGGCCGGCAGTGAGACTGGACGCATGAGAGCGGCAAGAGCACGGTGCAGGTCCATGGTGCCGAGTGATGGCAACAGGCTGCAGAAGAGCCGGTGACCCCAAGGTCCGCCTCCGCAAGAGGTCAACCGCGGTCACTTGAGCTCTCGCAACAGTTAGACCGTGCTTGCGGCAGGAGGACACAGACAGCTCCAAGAAAAAAAAAGGCCGCCATTATTAGGTTGCCGATTGTAAATGCGCCGCCACAAGCTGATACTGTAGCGAGGCCTAACGAGAAGCATGGCTAACGCGATTTCTTTTGGCGGTCATGTCTGGAGTGGGGTTTCGGTCTTGCTGTTTTTGGGAATTATTAGAATCATCGATCTTGGGATATTATTACTAGAGGACGTTTTTAAAGCTAAAAATAGCGCTTTTTTGTCATAACTTGTGTATAAAGCTTCATAACTCGAAAAAAAGATCTATTGGGAGAAATTTTTGTCTTGATCTGCAATCAGGAGGTCCTAAAGTACACGAGCAAAGTTTCATCAAAAGTTCAACGGCGGGGGGAATATTTCCTAGTTTTTCTCTGAAAAAAGAACTTTTCTTCATTCTCCTAAGCTTTCTGCTACGGCTTCATTTTCCATAATATCTGAAGAAAAATTCCTACCAACAAATATGTTATAGCGGATCCAACCATTTTCACTACGCCATCCACAAGAATTGACCTTCCGAGGCTTCTGAGAGCTGCTCGTGAGGAAGTGAGCTGGACCAGCAACAGAATCCGCCGAGCAACATATGGCTGGCGCGTGTCCCTTAGGACCATCGTTTTTTAAAAGAGCCGTGATTGACGCGCGCCGGACCTCCCGCATGCGATTGACCTCTCGTAACCTGCAGAAAAACGGACCTGCCGCCGTGTTTGGAGATGCGCGCAACTCAAAAGTGGCCTCTCTCTCGGGTCATATTTGCCGTCGGTTTGCGTCACGTGGCCATTCCGACGCCTTCTCCTCCGTGGCCGCACCTCGCTGGAGTTCGACACGGCAAGAGACGCGAGACTGCTTTTGGAATGAATGATTCGAACCGATTTCGCAAGACGTACTTCGGTGTTTAGTTTACGTGTCGACTTCGCAACTTAAGAACTCCAGAGTGGTCCCTATAGGGGCAATCTTAGGGGCCCTTGGAGGGTCCGAAACTTTTCCCGACTTGAAAGGCGAGAGACCTAGGAACTCCAGAGGGATTACTATAGGAACCAAACTTGCAAAAGTTTTAGTTAGTGGCCCCTATAGGGGACATGCTAGTCGATAATTTTTACAAAATCTATGCGAAAAAGAAGAAGCATTTCCATGCGAAAAACTATAATAAGTAGGAGTTTTTTTTGAATGAAATCGAAATACCTCTATAGGGTCCACTTGAGATTTAGGGGCTAAAGGGTCAGACTCTAAACTCCTATAGGGACCACCTTGATTTTACCACTTTAGGGAGCACTTTTTCGGTCTACTATAGGGACTATTCTTTGAGAACTTCTTATTTGAGCCGATTCGGTTAGTTTCTCTCATTCGGAGATTTCCTAAAAGTTTTTACTAGGGAACGTTTTTCAACCCCCCCCCCCCCTCGGTTGAATTTTTGATGAAACTTCGGTGAATTGAAGGACTCAAACTTTTGGTTTCATTCCTCAAGTACGAAAAGGCTCTCTCAAGACCGAAGTCTGGAAGTCGCAGCTTGTTTTTGAGCTCCATGTTACAGCACACAATTGATTGCTACTCGGGCTTCGCAGATTATTTTACCTGCTGGGCTTTATTTTTCTTCCCCCTAAACCTTGGATTCTTCGACCACTTTAAGCTTTTCTCTTATTGCAAATCGTTTGAAGATGTGAGTTATGCCAGCTGTTTTCTGAGGGATGGCAGCGTTTGTTTAAAGGAAGGTCGCTGCGTCGGAACGGGTGTTCTGGCGGTGTCCTGTTACGTAATCATCCATCCTAGGCTCTCTTCAATCATTTCCTACCGGCCTCTCATTCTGCTCCCTGAAAGAGGCCGCAACTAAGACCAAAACCCTATGAAATCGCAGTTTTTCTCCGAAAAATCATCTGCACAGACTTTGAAAATTGTTTTTAAAGTTGATTTTGAGATTTGTTGCCATTCGGAACTCAAGAATGGTCCCTATAGGGGCGATCTTAGGGATCAAACACCTGAAGAGACCACTAAAGCGTGCAAAAGTGATCTCTATAGGGGTTAATGGCCTCCATACGGGGCTCTTAGGAACTCCAGAGGAGCAACCTTAGGCGCCCTTCGAGGGTCACCTCTAGGGAGCACTTAACAAACCCCTATAGGGGCCACTAAAGCGTGCAAAAGTAATCCCTATTGGGGTGTTAGTTAATGGCCTCCATACGGGGCTCCTAGGAACTCCAGAGGAGCAACTTTAGGGGCCCTTCAAGAGTCACCTCTAGTGAGCACTTAAAATCCCCTATTGGGGTCACTAAAGCTTGCAGGAGTGGTCTCTATAGGGGACATTTTATTCGATAACTTTTATGAACTCTATGCGAAGATGCAAAAAACTAAATAAATAATCGTTTTTTGAATAAAATTTTGAAAACCCCATAAAGACCACTTAATCTTGAGGGGCTAAAAGGTCAGACCCAAAACCCCTATAGAAACCACCTTGATTTTACCCCTATAGGGACCACTTTTTTGGCCCCTATAGAGGCTTTTTTTCCGAACTTCTATCACCCAAAAATTCCTAGGACTATAAAAAACTATTCAAACTTGAACAAAATCGAGAAAAAAGGAGCTGAAAGAGATGTCGGGAGTCCGACTGAAGCTCTTCAGGTAGCTTCTTTGGCCTGTGCCGATTGTTTCCTGTCTATGTACGGGGGCGAAGAGAAACGAATCGCAGGTCGGAAATTGGACAACTCCCTCTGAATCACCTTGCCTTCCCTTTCCTCTCGTCTTCTAACTTTTCCTTTCGACGATTTCTGTTTTCATCATTTCGTGTTTATAATTATTTTTTCTGTGTACTTTTCGCCAGACGATGATTCACCTTTTTTTGAACTCTGTTTTATAATTATTTCCGTCGATATGGCTCCACTAAGAATAACTGCCGAGATAAACGCGAGACACTGGCGGTACATTGACGAGCTCGCAAACATCTCGCATTTTTTCTCGCGCCGGTCTCGCATTTTTCTGGGCGCCAGCTCGCACTTTTCTAGGCGCGAGCTCGCATTTCTCTCGCTATTTGAAAATTTCCGAAATGCAAGATAAATGCGAGATGGCGCCGAGAAAAATGCGAGGTCGCGCCGAGAGAAATGCGGGATCGCGCCTAGAAAAAAGCGACATTTTTGCGAGTTGGTCAATGTACCGCCACCGAGCTCGCGTTTATCTCGTCAGTTATTCTTAGTGTCTCTATTTCAATAATGTATCTAAAGGCATTTTTTAAATCAAGTTCAAAAAAAGCAGCAAATGTTTTCCTTTGGACGGTCGATTTCCATTCCAGATTTTTACAAAATTCGCACCAATCTTAGGAACTCCAGAGTGGTCCCTATAGGGATTACTGAGAAAACATCCTCTATAGGGGCTGAAAAAGTGGTCCCTATAGGGGTAAAATCAACATGTTCTCTATAAAGTCTGACCCCTTAGCCCCTAAATCTCAAGTAATCCCTATAGCGGTCTTTCAATTTCATTCAAAAAACGCTTTTTTAGTTTTTTTCCCGCTTAGAATTTATAATAATTACCGACTATCATGTCCCCTATAGGGACCACTCTGAAGTTTCTAAATGCAAAAAATTAGCCTGGTGAGTTTAATTTTGAAAATAATTGAGGGATGAATGACATCAGAGTAGGAGCCTTATCTCTGATGATTTTCTTCGCCGCGACGACTTTCACAGGTAAGGCAAGGAGAAAGCCGAAGCAAGGCTCAATTTCAGACACGAAGGACCTCGAAGCGATTCTTCTGCCGCAGCAGCACACTTCCGTCGGCAGTGACGGCGAATATGTCGTCGAAAAAGACGTGCAGCTCGGCGAGGAGACGTCCGCCAGACGCGCCTGCATCTCCAGTTAGTTTTCTTTTTTCGTTGTCTCGTCTGGTTGGTTTGAAAAGATTCCATGAATAC
The DNA here is from genome assembly GCA_904845305.1 of Caenorhabditis auriculariae. NCBI lineage: Eukaryota > Metazoa > Nematoda > Chromadorea > Rhabditida > Rhabditidae > Caenorhabditis > Caenorhabditis auriculariae. The sequence continues at coordinate 16,320 of CAJGYM010000201.1, read as the reverse complement.
CATAAATAGTCAAATTTTCCCGAGTTGAAGTTGAGGGAGGCGGGGCAAGGGGCGGGACGCGTAGCGTGTCCGTACGCGGCTCTTGGCACGAGTTCAATTCAAAATCTCTGTATTTTTGTATCTATTCTATTATTTTTAATGCAAACATGAAAAAAATCAATAAATAACTGAATAAGAAAAGGAAAGAGCGATAAGCTCTCCAAGCTTAGGAATTTTAGAGTGGTCCCTATGAGGGTTAGGGGGAAAAAGCCCCTATAGAAACCGAAAAAGAGCTCTCCATAGGGGTGAAACCAAGGTGGTCCCTGTAGGGGTCAAGGATCTGACCCTTTAGCCCCTAAAGCTTGAGTGGCCACTATAGGGGTTTTTCAACTTCATTTAAAAACGCTCAATTATATTCGGAAAACGCTTTTTTATTTAGTATTGGCATGGAAATGCTTCTTCGCAAAGAGGTCATAAAAAGCATGTCCCTATAGGGGCCACTAACTGGAACTCCTGTAGGCACCACTTTTGCAAGCTTTAATGGTCACTATAGGACTTGGTAAAGTGGTCTCTAGAGGGAGCCCTCCTAAGGTTGCCTCTATATGTATATTCTTTTTCTGCAGGAGAGGAAGCAGCCGCTACGGGACTTCTGTCGAAGGAAACGACTTCCTTCAACGACACCGAACCCTTCAATGGCACCTTAGTCGAAGATGTTCCTTATTTTCCATTGCGAAGCACAATCTTAATTTCAGACCATGGAGCTGAGGATCTTCAAGCCGCTGTGCGACGACTGAACCATGGAAGAACTTGTAGTTTTTCAAAAATCAAACAATTTTTGTCATTTTCTGTGCCTTCCTCAAATGAAACCATTGTGCTTTAGATGGGATGAAACAAGTTATATAGAAATCTTTATATTCTGGTATTGATTAAAGCTATTAAGGTTGCAATATTAAACTCTTTCGAAGGAAGTTGACGTGGGAGGGTCATATTGGTTGGAAAGAAACAGGCAATAAAGAGACGCGAGAGAGAGAGCTGGTTGAACCTCTCCGCGCGGACCAGAAAGAAGTAATGAACTTTTTTTTTTGGTGAACGACTAGTTTGATGGCTCGGACGCGTTTTTCAGCTTCAACTATTATTTGACAAAATACTTATTATCAGCTGGATTTTCAACTCAATACAACATTCAACTGAAAACTCACTACTTGTAGTAACTACTATGAACGGCGGCGATGTGCACCGACTTTTTTTTTTTGCAATCACGCCCACTTTTTCGCGTGGAAGAGAACACGCGAAGAAATTGGCGGCAAATGAGAGAAACGTCGAAAAAAGTGAAACAATTTGTTGAAAAAGGATCTCTTCAAAAAGATGACTAGAACATTATGTGCGTGACATGCGTGCCTTTTTACACCTCTACAATAGATTAATCCATATAAAATAATAAATTCCTCGACCAAAAAAAGAAGGAAAAAAATCAATACACAATAGAACGTGTTGGCAAATTGAAAAATACATAAAACATATCAAGTTCTATGAACGACTAAGAACGAAATACAGTAAAGAAAAATTATTTGAGGGCAAGAAGAAGAAGACAACGTAAAGCGGAACTTCGTCTCGAAGAGAACACAAACAAGCCTAGACAAGCCTCATCTCACCGGAGAAACGAAGGTAAATCGGAAAAAAAAATACTTAAAAGGGAAAAAAAAGGAAGGACTAGAACTCGGCAAACTCTTTGGCACACTTCTCCGTGCCCGATATGCGAAGCGGCTCTTCTTCGTAGTCGTCGAAGTTGGAGGCGTCGCCGGGACCTCGGCATTTTGGTAGAAACGGCGCTTCGACCTGAAATCGCCAGATTCGTTTCTAATTTTGCTTCTCTGAGGCTTTCACATGCAACTCTTGTTGGATTGTTTCGATTAGGGTGAGTCTTTTCTCAATAGGGAAATTAATCGTATCGGCTTTTGTTATAACTTTACATCTTATTTGAGAAAAAATACCGAGGTTCTTTAGAAGAAAAAGTTTCGGTAAAAATTTAATTATTAGGAATGGTGGATAATGGCAGCCAAAAGGCTCAAAAATGACCGCAGAAAGGCAGCAAAAAGGATCTTTTTTATTTTTACAATTTTAAAGGCGCGAGAAATAGTGAAAGAAAAGAGAAGCTGCAAAAATGGTGCATAAAAGCCGATAAAATGGCGCAAAAAATGAGCCTTTTTCATCCTAAAAAGAACATTTCTATTCATTCCGTTTCCATTTTTCCGACTTTGCCTATGTTTGAAAATCGGTTCAAAAAATTAAAAAAAAAAAGAAATTTTTGACAAATAGACTTTCTTTTATATACTTTCTTTTATACTCTTTAAAATCAATCGATTATAAATAAAAAAGTGGCATTCAAAAGCCAAAAAGATGCGTTCCACTACAGCAAACTCTTTACACGATCACTATAACAAACAGCTGAAAAAACCGAAAAAAAAACTAAAAACATGCTTGGGATTCCACTAAAGGGGGTGGAAGCGAAAGAGAAAGAAGAAACCGAGGCTAGAAGTCAGCGAAAAGGTCGCCGTGTTGGTTGACGTCGGAGATGACGAAGTCTGGCTGCTCGGTCACTTCCTCGACGAAGTGACGCGTGTCTGCGGGGCCGTCGACCCTCGGGTAGAGGGCCTCGAAAAGTCGTCCGGAAGACTCGCCCTTGGAGAAGGACGGCGGCGTCACCTGCACACTCACATGCACTACGAATTCCCTTTTCAATCCACTCGATCTCCGGATATCTTGACAATATTCTATTAAAAAACCTCGATTTCATGCAAAATATATACTTAGGAGTTTCAGAGTGGTTCCTACTGGGGTTAGGGGCCAAAAAAGTGGTGCCTTTAGGGGTAAAATCAAGAAGTCCCTATTGGGGTTAGGGGCAAAAAGAGCACCTATAGGAGCCGAAAAATGGTAAAATCAAGCTGGGCCCCTGAGCCCCTAAAGCTTAAGGTCCCTATAGGAATCGTTAAATTTTTTTTCAAAGGAGATTTATTTTTTATTTTTTCGCATGGACATGCTTGTTCGGCTAGAGTTCATAAAATTTATCGTTTATCATGTCCCCTATAGGGACCACTTCTGCAAGCTTTAGTGGACCCTCTAGGGTTTGGTAAAGTTTTCCCTCCAAGGACCTCTAAAGTTGCCCCTATATGAACCACTCTGAACTTCCCAAGACCGATTACGCACGATTCTTTACTAAAACTTTGGAAGAAATCAAAGATCGAGGAGAACTGAAAAGAGACGTTTACCAGCACAACTAGCATCCCTAGTGCAATTCTTGAATGACTTCTTGAAAGCGTTTTTGTTTCGAAAAAAAGTAAACCAGTCTTTTTTGCATCGAAAGAAAATCATAAGAACGAAAACCTCCATGCACAGGTCCAAAATAAGAAACGTGGAAGCTTGCAAACGGTTAGGCATTCCATGGGAACGGACAGACCTTCCGTTGGTAGATGGCGATCCAATCGGTGCTGCCGAACCATTTGTGGTTTTTGATGTCGGCGACGCCGTTCTTCAGGTTTCCGAACCGCTTCGTCAGGTCAACTTGTAGCAGGTTCTTCAGCAGATCTTTCAGCTCGTTCGAGAAATGCGACGGGAATTTGACCTGAAAGATTTCTCTTCTTGAGGTTCTGATATTGAATGTCTCTAACGAAAATTGCGGTGCACCCCGTTTCGAACCCTCGGTGCACCCCGCAGGGTAACCAGGGGTGCACTCCGTTTAGCTTCAAATGCCTATTAAGGTACTTATTTCGTACAGGATTTTGAAGTGGTTCGTTTCCCAATATCCCCATTTTCTACAGTTCCTTCCCAAGTTGTTACGGTAGCTCAAAGAAGCATTTTTTTTTTCGACTGGTTGCCCCCAAGGTTCCCGCCATACAGGTCCAACACGGGGTACACCAAAAATACCACCGAAAAGTTCACTTTTTTTTCGGAGTTCTCTTATTTTTGTTAGATCATTTCAAACTGTTTCTCAATTTCAGTTTCTGAAGTTGATGCCGTTTTCAGTTCACCGTTTACTTTCCTCAGTACCTTTATTTTAATTTTTCGTTTAGGAGGTGTTCTATGAAATTCATCGAATAGAGTCCATTGACCGGAAACTAGAAGTTTTAAAAAGCTAATACCTCCAAAAAAAATCCCATTTCCGACTTATGAAGCCTCAAAGTTTCTCATTGACTACATATGACGTTGGAGGATGATAAGAAATTTAAAAACTGATATTTTTGGAATTTAAATATTGCGCAAATAGATGGCTCAAACGCCCAGTACATCAAGACCCATATCGATAAAAATGAGAAAAGGAGAAAAATCGAACCTTTCCACTGACGATCTTCTCGTAGATCTGTATGGGTTGGTCAGCGAAAAAAGGCGGATATCCGGCGGCCATTTCATAGATCAAAACGCCTAATGCCCACCAATCTACCGCTTTGTTGTAACCCTGAAAAAAAGATATTATTCTGAAAATTTTCTCATTGTTAAAAATGATTAGGCAACTAGGACACTTGAAATAATGCATATTGAAGTTTTTCGTATCGAATATTGAGAAATTGCTTATAGGAATAAGGATAAATAGTCAAAATATAATGTGCGCGGCCGATAACGACTCGCTTTTTCATCTTTTAAAAATTTCCATTAAAAAAAGGTGATAAATAACCCATTTTCGATCAATCACTCCTCGATTTACAGTTTGCAAAAAATTAAAGACAAAATCCTTCAAAAAGGGGCAAAATTTTGAAAAAAAAAAAAACATACTTTGGAGCTCCAGAGTGGTCCCTATGGGGGCAACCTTAGGAGCCTATGGAGGGAGCACTTTACCAACCCCTAAAGGGGTCACTAAAGCTTGCAAAAGTGATCCCTATAGAAGACATGCTAGTCATTACTTTTTTGAACTATATGCTTTCCATGCGAAAAACTAAATCAATAAGATTTTTTGAATAAAATTGAAAGACCCCTGTAGGGAGCACTTAAGGTTAGGCGGCTAAGAGGTCAGACCCAACCCCTATAGGAACCACCTAAATTTTACCCCTATAGGGACCACTTTTTCGGTTTCTATGGGGGCTGTTTTTTCCCCTAACCTCTATAGGGACCATCATGGAATCCCTAAGTGGCTAACTCTCAGAATGAAAGTAAATTTTGACTGAGCTTCCGATTTTCTGAAAATGAATGAAAAATCGCATATTCTTTTCTGATTTAAATAATTGTAATGCAAGAAAAAAAATCTCTTAAACTTTCAGCCAATCAAAATAATTGAGGATGACCCGATTATGGGGATATAATTAACGGGGAAAAACGATAGGTTGAATATCAAAACAGGAAAAATACCTTAGATAAGATGATTTCAGGCGCTAGGTATTCGGGAGTCCCGCACAGCGTCCATGTCCTTCCTTTTACCCGCTTGGCAAAACCGAAGTCAGTTATCTGAAAATTTTTCATATTCAATTTTTTCTTTGTCGTTCTCTGGGAAAATACTTCTGTTAGAGACCCCAAAATATGTTTTGCAAGTTCTTCAGAGAGGAAAAAAAAAACCAGTTTCTTAGAACGGAAGTCTTGAAGTTTCAAAAAAGGCGTGTCAAGCCCGTGTATGATGAATATTTGAACTTTCTTTTGAATTTTATCACTATTATTGAACATGGTACGAGAAAAAGATAAAAATAGTAAAAAATATGAATTAAAAGTACTAAAAAAAAATTTTCTAAGGAAAGTACAATTTGCGAAAAATTCACCACATCATACTCGGGCAAAGTCGGAATGGTGGATAATGGCCGCTAGAAGGAAGAGGCTCAAAAAAGGCAGCAAAAAGGGCCACTTTTCCAAGCCTTTCATTATTCTAGACTTTTAAAGGCTCAAGAAATGGTGCATCAAAGCCGATAAAACGGCGCAAAAAAGCAGCAAAAAGGACGCCTTTAAAGGAAAATTTCTATAAAAACCTTTTTCAACCCTTCCCGACTTTTCCTAGGATAATTCAATCTAATTTTTGATAAGAAAGGTCGTTTTAGCATATGATTCAAGGACTGGATAATTGAGCCAAAATGGCAAAAACTGAGTTTCCAATAAGAATTTTGCTTTTACCGCTTGATTTTCAGAATTCAAAAGTTAACGAAAGTAGGATTTCGACTTCTGGTTCAAAGCAATATGAGAGAAAATTCCAAAACTATCGCGAAAACCCTTTTTTCAATGAGTATTTTCCCTCTGATTTAGCTCTTTTTCCTCCAGATTTTTGGAGTTTTTCAGGTCAGCTGAGGCGGGGAGTCGCGTATCAGACCCTATAAGGGATCGACGGCGGCTGCATCCAGAGAGCCGGCCGGGGGAGTCGATCGAATTCCATGGAAACGGGGGTGGGCACGGCCGCCTGCGCGGAGCCTCTCACCTTAAGGTATCCGGTACTGTCTATCAGAAGATTTTCCGGCTTCAGATCCCGGTAGATGAGGTCCAGCGAGTGTAGGTACTCGAAGGCGAGCACGATCTGCGCTGCGTAGAACCTCGAGTGCGGCTCCGAGAATCTGCCGATTCGACGCAAGTGCGAGAACATTTCTCCGCCGGAGATGAACTCGAGCACCATGTACAGGTTGGAGTTGTCCTGAAATTGATGTTAAGAAAAAAAAAATCAGATTTCAAAAATGGAAGCTTCTGCGAATGTCTATGAACTAGTAGATGATTGAGAGTTGATTTTTGTGTAGATCAAAAAAATGGCTATAGTTTTCCGTACATGTTCAAGGTGTTCTGAGATTTCAAAATATTGCGACAATTGAAAAATAAAGATCACAATGAAGAAACCTTGAAGGAGTACTGCATGTTGACGAGGAAAGGGAAGTCGATGGCCTGAAGGATGCGCTTCTCGTTGAGAGTGTGCTCGACCTGCTTCAGCTTCACCACCTGAAGGCCGAGAAGACGTCAGACTGAAGATGGCAACGGACCTTCTGTTTGTCTAGAATCTTCATCGCGTAGTAGTTGCCGGACTGCTTGTGCTTGACGAGCATCACGCGGCCGAATGATCCCGTCCCGAGAGTTTTGATTCGATCGAAGTCGTCCAAACAGGCCGTGTTCTGCAACAGCAAACATATGGAAAAGCAAACAAGAAGAAAAAAGTCATATATTTTTTTCAAATTATAAAAACAATCGAAAGAGACATTGTGGAGTGAGGCATCTTGAAGACGGACGGGCAGGTCGAAGTCGTCGTCGTCGCCAGAAGCGTCGGAGGCGGTGGACGGTCGTGAAGAGCCCGGCGGAGATCCCTCAGACAGCTCCGACGCCGATGGAGACGCCGAAGACGCCATCGTGTGCTGCGGGACGGGAGGACAGCGACGATGGCGATTGGCGGACGACGACGTCTTCTCGGACATGTCCTCCGGGGGTGAGATGAATAAAGTGTTGCTGAGGAGGCTTAGGCACATCGATTAGAGATATCTGCACGTGAACGGGCGCTCTTCTGCGAAGCATTCCCTCCGCTCACACGCACTCCGCTTTCGTCTTCTATCACGTTTTGTCCTTGCTGTTTTTGTGTTCTTTATTACTTCGTAGTGCAATCCTTGGTTTCTCCGGATGTTCTCTCTTTCCATCCGACTCGTTGAAAAAAGGAAATGAAGTATTTCATTAGGACGTTGGAACCTCCACTATTTTTAGACCCTTAATTGGCCACCATTTTCTTCGCTTGCCCCATTATACCGCTTCTGCTAATTATAAAAGTTGTCACGGCGTGTCTGAGAGGAGAGAAGAATCCGACGGGGACGGATGGAAGAGACACAGAAAACAAACAGATCTTCGTGGGGTACGGGCGGTGAAAGAAACTGTCTTTCTCCGCGCTAATCGATAGAATCTGTTTGAGTACGAGCGAGAAGCTCGCTGTACTGTAACAGGAATTAGAAACTTAGGGAATAAAAAGGAAAATCAAAAGGATTTTAAAAGAAACTTAGGAAACAAAAAGGAAAACAAAAAGGATTTTAAAGAAAGGTTAAAAAGGAATTTTCCAGTGCAGTTGCGAGCAACCGCGCTGCACGACCACTCAAGGGGTAAACCAAGGGACGAGGAAGCGCCCTCGTCGCGGCGGTCAAAACTAATCGTTTTTGTTGATCTTCTTTTTTTAAATTTTTGTTTCTTCGTTAAAAAAGAGCGGGAAACGAATGGAAAGGTTTTTAGGGAAGAGTCTCCTCAGTCGCAACTTTTGTTTGGTTGTTTGACGGGCAAACTCGGTTAATGTAGAGGTTTTGGTTGAGCTGAGCTCCCTTGGTTTCCCGCTCTCCCTTGTTATTCCACAGGATCTCGTTTTTCGTTCAATTTGAACACTAGGGTTTACTCATCTGTTTTTTTGGATTGAGATTTTGGATTTAGTTTTCATTGGAATTTACCCATGTTGGCCGGGGACAATTTCTTTCTTAGATGGAAGGCGCCCCCAGGGTTAGTTCTAGTCGTTAGCTAATTAGCACTCAGGATATCAGGACTAGGAATCTTTTGGAAAGGTAGTCACAATCCAGGCTAGGTTAAGCTAGGGATCTCTTCGACAACTAGGAGCACGTGTTTTTCCCATTTTTTTTGTGTATGGGTTTTTTGTACATGTGTGATTGGTGCCTCCCCTCCTAACTGTATTTCCGGTATTTTCGTGTAATAACCAGGTCATAAAGATTTTGTATTTGAAGCGTTTGTTTGATGATGATGAACCAAATTTATCTGGGATCAACGCCATCAACCCCGGAGTTGTCTCGCTTGGAATCTGTCCTTTTAGGGGAGACTCCGGGGCCAGTCGGCGACATGGGGGCCGAACCAACATCATCATAACGCATCAAAATCTTTATTGTTTCTATAATTCCTCGGATACAATTTAATTATCGGATTACTATGCACTCGCATTCGGAAATGTTCGCGTTAATTGAACTTGACAGGAAAAAGGTTTAATTACCCAAGTTTGAGGTGTCCAAGCGTAACCGGGCAAACGGAAAGCTATGGCGTCGCCAATCCAGTCATCGGATGATGAGTTGTCGGTACCGACGGAGGACGTCAGAGAAGAAGAAGGCTCAGACGCAGGACAGGAAAAGGATCCACTGGAGGTAGTTACCAAGGATTTTTCGAAATTTTTCAATAATATCATTGATTTGAAATACAAGGACCTTGCTAGGAAAAATAAGCTGAAACTGGAATTCCTAGAAAAGCTGGAAAAGGTGCTAGAAAAAAGGGAACAGGAGATGTTACAGGCCCAAGGACCTGAGGCAGAGGATCAGGAAGCTAGATCAAGGAAGGGCTCGACTTCCACGGAGTCGTCTGCTGGTAGGCATAGGCTAGCTAGTGTTGGAAGTAGTAAGAATCCGCAGGAAAGGGCAACAGGACCAGCCTTTTGTCGTCAGACAGCGAAGAAGAGCACAAGGAGAAATCGCACCGATTCGCCAAGGAGCGCAACGAATCCCCGACAGGACGAGTCTCGAGACAGGAGGAAGTCTCAGGGTGAGCATCTTAATTTTACGGTTGAAACTCCGATTTTGGCTTTAGACCAAGGAGATAGGAAATATAAGTCTGAGCAGGTTGCGCGCGAGGACTGTAGTGAGGACCCAGGAGTCCTGAAGATGCTTCTGCGCGCTATCAACGAACAAAATAGGATTGCAGCGAACCAGGAACGTAGATCGTTGCTTAGAGATCCGAAACCGTTCAATAGAGAGCAAGGAACCGCTAGAAATAGGACTTTTCAAGAATTTGCGGATGAATTTTGGAACCTTTATGGCCCAGCGGCACTTTCTGAAGACGAAAAGATTGTTATTTTGGGCCAGAAACTGAAAGGCGAGACAAAAACAGCTTTCAATTCTTTGCCCGCAGGAATAAAAGCGCAAGGACTAGCAGCTATTCTCACGGAACTTGCCGACCGTGAGGAAAAGAAGAGCAACTCTTTAGTCATTGATAGGCTAACTAAGGTCAGCAAACTTAGCTTTGTCAGAGTAGCCAATGTAGAGGAAGCATGCTTTTTGATTGAGGACCTTCTTCCAGCAGAAGGAATGACGGCTAGAGCCAAGGATTTAGAGAGGGCTGGATTCCTCTGTGTATTGCTAGCTAGCAAATGGTCGTCCACAGACATTTCGTTGTTGCGCAATGAGATGGACCGTGTCCAACCTGGTGAAGTTTTTGCTGCTATTCACCAGCTTGCACTCAGTATTGAGCGATCGAAAAACATGATCGATGTAGGAAGCCGGAGTTTTGGAGGGGTTGAACCTTTTGCAAAGCGTAGACCTTGGAGAAAGGAGCAGGAAAATTTTGCAAACCCCAACCGGCCTGGGCTAGAGGAAGAGCAGGAGCACCTTCCGGCTAGAAAGTGGACGAACCAAAGTGGAAACAAGTCGTTTAGTCATGGACATGATCAGGCAAACGCAGGTTTCAGAAATTTCTCGCGAGATAGAAATAGAAGATCCTTCCATGGTGACAGGAAAGGACCTAGTGGCCGCGCCCTGGCGGACACTACTTGTTTTGGATGCGGCGAAAAAGGTCACCTCAGGCCGAATTGTCCAAATAGACAGGGAAATACTTCCCAGAGAAAGGAGCAGGTATCCGGAGCCGCTTCTAGACATTGGGTCAGGCTCGTACAGGTGCAGGATGAGGACGTTCCGACGGCGCCGCGCGCTGCAGATTCTCCCCGCGAAATTTTGAGCATTCAAAACCAAACGTTCAGTGCGTTAGTTGACACAGGTGCACAAGTGTCGCTAGCTCCAGCTCATTTTTTTCGGAAGACCAAGCAGCGAGGGAATCGTTTTTGACAGCCCCGTACATTCAAAGCCTCATAAAACCTACCCAGTTAACCCTTTTGAACGCTAGTAGTGAAGGAATGAACGTTGTTGGAGAAACAGTTCTCAAAGTTCATCTCCCCAGGTTTAAGCGTTGTGTTAAAGTACCTTTTATACTAGTCCAGGACTTGAAGGAATTTATTCTCGGAATGAACCTAGTTGAAGCTTGTAGAGACTTCTTGGACATTGACCTAGTGAAAACGGCGAACCCATTATTGACTATTAGGGAAGGATTAGTCGTGCCGGCAGGAACTGAAGTTTCCATGACCATAGGTAATGTTCCAAAAGGAGAAGCTGTGCTTTGGGGAAATAGACCTGAAGTACCAGACCAAATTGTTGAAGGCTCTGGTGAAGGAAAAGCCGTAGTTAGGATAGTTAACAGGACTAAAACTGACCTCCAATTACCGGCAGATACCCCGATTGGACTAGTAGAGGTAGTAACTTGTTCAAAAATGCATCTTTTGCCGGAGCAATTTAGGATGCACTTTGAAGGAAGATGGAATGACGAAAACCCGTCAGAAATCATCTCAGTTTTGGAACAAACTAGTGGAAAAACCTTGTCGGAAAAGGTGAAAAAGTTAGTTTCCAAGTTTACTGATGTTTTTGTGCAGGACGACAAGGACTTGACGCAGACGCCAGTTTTTACTCATGATATCGAGCTTTTAGATGATAGGCCGATTAGACAAAAGACTAGGCATATCCCTTTCGGACTAAGGAATGAATTCAGGAAAACCTTAGACGAAATGTTGAGTAAAGGAGTAGCAGAACCAAGTAGTTCGCCTTACGCGTCTCCAGTTGTCCTAGTCAAGAAAAAGGATGGTACTATTAGGGTCTGTATAGATTATAGGGAAATCAACAAGGTTATCAAACAGGACTCGTACCCCCTACCTAAAATGGACTCTATAGTGCAGGACTTAGGCGGAAATAGGTTTTTCTCGACTTTGGATCTTTTTAGCCGGCTATTGGCAGATCCACTCACTGAGAAAGCCAAAGGAAGTCACGGCTTTTACGACCTCAGAAGGTCTTTTTTTCAATTTACAGTCCTCCCGTTCGGTCTAGCCACTTCGCCACCAACTTTTCAGCGAATGATGGAAATAGTGCTTAAAAGATCTGATCAGGGACGGAGGTGTCCATTGTTACATTGACGACGTTTTTGGTTGCCTCAAAGACGGAAGAAGAACACCTAGAACTTCTAGAGAAAGTCTTGGACGCTTTTTAGAAGAGCAGGACTGAGCCTTAAAAGCTAGTAAATGTAAAAATAATGCAACAACAGGTGAAATTCCTAGGCCAAATCATTGACAGCAATGGCGTAAGTACGGACCCAGAAAAGATCGCAGCCGTAAAAGACTTCCCTCAGCCTAGTAAGCGCGACGAATTACGCTCGTTTTTAGGACTTTGCTCTTTTTATAGAAAGTTCATCTTCAAGTTCGGAACTATATGCAAACCGTTGTATGAATTGATAAGCGAGAAAAGTAAAATTTGAATGGACTACGGAAACGTTAGCCGCTTTCGACCATATCAAGCAGGAGTTAATTAAAGCACCAGTTCTTGCGCAACCGGACATAGAAGGAGCAATCAACGGATCTAAACCTTTTTATCATCTACACAGACGCTAGTAGGAAAGGTATAGGAGCAGTTCTGTGCCAAAAAAAGGTATTGATGAGTTCTTGCACCCGATTTTCTTTTCTTCAAAAGGACTTTCGGCGGCAGAAGTTAGGTACGGAATAACTGAACTGGAGGCGTTAGGAGTCATCCACGCGGTTAGAAAGTTCCATCAGTTCATTTTACGGAATAGGAGCCACTGTGAGGACTGACCATCAACCTTTGTTATGTTTCTTTAAGAGGTGAACTCAGTCCCAAAGTCATGCGCTGGGCGTTAGATGTGCAGCGTTATCAAATCAACCTAGAATACGTGAAAAGGCAAAGCTAACGTAGTCGCGGACGCACTATCGCGAGGCCCAACGCAGATCCTGGAAATTGATCCGAACGATCAGGACTATGTAGTAGCCGCTGTGAAACTTGAACTCGACAGGACTGAGGACGAGCAATGGTTAGCAGAGCTCAGAGAAGACCAAGATTGGACCGAAGCCGTAGCAGCCGTAGAACAAGCTAATGACAGTTTTTCTCTTAAGTTACCAGGAATAGAGAAAGACCTTACAATCAATCACTTGGAGGTTCAAAAAGGCAAGCTTTGGATAGTAGGACTAGGTAAAAATGGACTTCTCGTAGTACCTAAGTCAAAAAGAAGAGAAATCTTCCGTAGGTATCACTCAGGCCCGTTTGGCATGCACGTCAATTCAGGAAAACTCCTCACAGTTATGAAAAAGGAAGTTTATTGGATAAACATGGCTAAGGACCTTAAGGAATGGACTCGCGCTTGCCAAGGTTGCTTCTTAGCCAATCCGCACCTAAAATTGACGCCTCCGCTGAAGCCTATAGAGGCAAATAAGCCGCTACAACTTGTAGGAGTGGATATTGCGGATATAGGACCCAGTCATAACGGAAACAGGTACATTTTGCTAGTCATAGACGCCTTTTCAAAATGGGTAGCAGCCTATCCAACAGCGGACAAGTCAGCAAATACCGTAGCTAAACTAATAGTAGGACGCTGGATAGGTGAAGCAGGACTTTGTCCAACATTTTTGCATTCGGATCGTGGACGAGAATTTGAAAATAAACTCTTAGACGAAATTTGTAAAATCCTAGGAGTCAAGATCTCTAACACAAAAGGTTATAATCCGCGCGAAAATGGTCTCACGGAACGAGCCATAGGCACGATTATTAGGGCGCTCAAAAAGAGACAGGCAGACCCAGCTTCGTGGGACGAAATTTTGCCGTTAGTAGTTCAGGCGTACAACGCAACTCCTCACGAATCCACTGGCGAATCTCCATTCTATTTACTTCATGGCTTTGATATAGGACTACCTATGGAGACAAAATGGGATAAAAGCCCAGTTTGGATAACGGAAAAATCTAGAGGATTATAGGGTCTACTGTGACTTTAGCAGTGCAGCAGGCTCGCCAACTAGCGCTAGAACGTCTAGAAGTTGAAAGGAAAAAAAGATGAAAAAAAGTTCTACGACGCTAAATTTAGGGTAGAGGACAAGAAATACCCAAAAAAATAGGTGACCGCGTTTATGTTAAGCTGCCTGCGGAAGGAAGGCAATCAGCGCATAGGAAGCTACTTCCAGATGTAGGAGGACCGTACAGAGTTATTGACGCGAGCCAAAAACTCAGTTACGTGCACTAGGATAGGATCTAACGCGGAACCGCTAACAATTCCTATGGATGGAGTAATCATTGTACCTAAAGAATTGGATGATACCCCGACAGTAGTTAAGACTAAAAAGAGCGCCGAAAGCCGCTTTTTAGGGGTATAAACTTGAGAACTAGGAAAAAGGAACAAAAAAATGTGTTAACCAGGATGAAGATTTGTGTATTCACGGATTAGTTACAGGAAAACGGTCATCAGGACAGTTGGGAAAGGCGTGTCACCGGAATTCGTGCTCAGCGTTGTCAAACTCCCGCCCAGTCTAGGATCGCCACAAAACAGGACCTCGAGGCAAACTCCGGCACAAAAAGGCGCATCGACATCGATAACCCTTGCCCAAATGCTGGAACCGGAGTGGGAGTGCGCGCCGGTGACGAACATCAGGGCAGGACAAGTACTCCTACATAAGATCTCCTGCGGAGGACACGCGCTCAGCGACTTCCTAGAGATAGGCACGATCTGCCAAAAGTCCCAATAAGATCGCCATGGAAACTGGCACAGATGTACGAAATCTTTGTACAAGGTCGCCAGCTAGCTCAAGCAGTGGACATCATCACGACGAATAGACTTCTACTGGTGGAGCCGAGCATTTTAAGATTAGTACACGCGTACAGAGCTTTTGCTTCCCAGTGCCCGGCATTCGGCGAACTCTTGACAGCCCAAACGATAACGACGGCATCTCTGGCAGCAAGGACGGAGACTATGAAAATAGTCATAGAAGAAGTGTATCGCCAGGGTCCCACAACAACGAAGCGACAGGTACTTTCGAGAGATGTCGATATGTCAGGACGACAAGTACTCTTTCTACCGAGTAATTATGGATCGTCTCACAAATTCGCACTGGACCGATGGCAATGGAGAAGAATAAAAAGAACTGGCGAGGCTGCCGCGTTGTTGAAGAAGATGCGGCTGGAAGACAAGGTGCCGATTAGAGCGCTCATCGCAGTCGTGAGTCCTGAATGGGATCTCGGCGAAACCGACTACTTCGTCTCCGAACTAAGAGAGCTAGCAGAAACAGGAGCGGATGTGGCCGTGGTCGCAGGGGAAGCAGAGTGCACTGGTCGTTGGAGCTACTTGGGAGCGGTTCGCAAGGCTCTACAAGTCAAGGATAGAAGAGGGCTGATCGTGACATCTTTTCCGACGTCGGAGAATGCGGCCGAAGAGCAGAAGTTGGGGCCCCACATGGTTTTTGGACTGGCACCTCAACAACCGGCTCGGGATCAAGCGAGGTCAGCTCAGGAGATCGAAGGTTTCTTCAAGAAACTAGCCTGTTTCTGCGACGAAAACGCGTTCCCGCGGCTCTCCATTTCGCTCCACAGGTAAAAACTCAACCTTTGAATAGGAAAGGATTAGGTTCTACTGAGTTTTTCTTTTGGATTAGTAAAGCGCAGGAATAATTTTGGACTGTCGGCCGGGACGGCCTTTTCCTGGGCGGCCGGCATGTAACAGGAATTAGAAACTTAGGGAATAAAAAGGAAAATCAAAAGGATTTTAAAAGAAACTTAGGAAACAAAAAGGAAAACAAAAAGGATTTTAAAGAAAGGTTAAAAAGGAATTTTCCAGTGCAGTTGCGAGCAACCGCGCTGCACGACCACTCAAGGGGTAAACCAAGGGACGAGGAAGCGCCCTCGTCGCGGCGGTCAAAACTAATCGTTTTTGTTGATCTTCTTTTTTTAAATTTTTGTTTCTTCGTTAAAAAAGAGCGGGAAACGAATGGAAAGGTTTTTAGGGAAGAGTCTCCTCAGTCGCAACTTTTGTTTGGTTGTTTGACGGGCAAACTCGGTTAATGTAGAGGTTTTGGTTGAGCTGAGCTCCCTTGGTTTCCCGCTCTCCCTTGTTATTCCACAGGATCTCGTTTTCGTTCAATTTGAACACTAGGGTTTACTCATCTGTTTTTGGATTGAGATTTTGGATTTAGTTTTCATTGGAATTTACCCATGTTGGCCGGGGACAATTTCTTTCTTAGATGGAAGGCGCCCCCAGGGTTAGTTCTAGTCGTTAGCTAATTAGCACTCAGGATATCAGGACTAGGAATCTTTTTGAAAGGTAGTCACAATCCAGGCTAGGTTAAGCTAGGGGATCTCTTCGACAACTAGGAGCACGTGTTTTTTTCCCATTTTTGTGTATGGGTTTTTTTGTACATGTGTGATTGGTGCCTCCCCTCTAACTGTATTTCCGGTATTTTCGTGTAATAACCAGGTCATAAAGATTTTTGTATTTGAAGCGTTTGTTTGATGATGATGAACCAAATTTATCTGGGATCAACGCCATCAACCCAGAGTTGTCTCGCTTGGAATCTGTCCTTTT
>CAJGYM010000200.1:0-76261 GCA_904845305.1 Caenorhabditis auriculariae | reverse complement strand
CACGGTGTTCCGCGCAATGAAAAAAATGCGAATTTTTGGGTCCCAGCGGCATATTATCCGTGGCGCATTATTGCGCCCTTCTCATGGTTTCTGATGCAAAAAAATTGAATTTCTTCACTTTTTTTCTTGGTTTTTTTACTTTTTTTCTATTTCTTGCATTTATGTGATCCGCCTCTCTATGGGTACATCTTGTGGAGCTTTAAATTTCGCATTTTTTTCTAAACCGGTTTCAGATCTTTAACTTTTTTTCTCAAAAAGAGCTGAAGATTTTTTTCTAAAAAGTCCTAAATTTTTCAAAAATTTTGAAATCTGTTTCGCGACATGAAAAATAATCACTCTATTTCGGAAACTATAGTTTTTAATTTAATCAGTTAATAATAAAAAAAGTTATTATCTAGTTCCTTTGACGTAGTTTAAAAACCGGTTTCGCGTAAATTAGAGCCAAATTGAATTTGCTGATGCAGTTTAATGATTTTGATATATGAATCATCTAAATTATATATTTTTTCTAGTTTTTTGATGGTTTTTCGGATTTAAACAAAAATTTCGCCATACGAGGTTTTTTTTCTAAAATTTCTGCTTTCTATCCATTATTTGTTTTTCTGAAGCTAGGTTTTCGAGGTATATAAAATGTTTTTTTTTTCATTTGCTCCTCGAATTTTCCTCATTTCAATATTTTTCGTATTTATAAATGCTTATTCAATGGGAGCTGATTCATTTTCATAATATTTTTTGTTTTTATTTTGTAATCAGTAATTTAGAGTTTTCCCTTTTCGAAATCGTTCCTAAATGTTTTTTTAACGTAAGTGAATGTTTTTTCACATCATATTCTTCAAAATGACAAATTTCGAACATTTCAGGAGCTATTATCCTGAAATCGCAAATTCTAAAATTGAAAAAAAGTATTTTGAGTATGCGATAGTGCGTCTCGGTGTGCTTAAACCCTAAGCATCATAATTTACGAAAAGTCTTGACCTTGCGTAATGAAAAAAACACTCCCACTCCCAAAACTCCCAAAACTCCCAAAACACGCGTCCTATATAGTCTGTTCAGATTTTGAATGTCAACCAGCTAACTCCGCCCCTGCTGAGACGGTACCTTTTCGCGTCGATGTTTCATCGCGCGGGACTATTTTTGATCTTTTTCGATCTAAAAGATAGAAAAAGAGGTCAAAAAAGCAGCCTTATTAAAGGGCCATTGGCATATGTAGATAAAACATTGACGCGAAAGATATTTTAGCCTTGGGGGTGGAGTTAGCTGCTTGACATTCAAAATCTGAACAGACTATAACCTAGTTCCCGAATTGATGGGTCTTAAAGAACATAAAAATTTACAGAAACAGAAAAACGAGAAACCTCGAAAAAAATTACCAAATACAAAACGGCTCAGGCACTGGTGCGCGCACGCGCGGCGGTACTGATTCTTTTTTCGCCTTTTCCACTGAAATACGGTTTTGAAATATATTTTTTATATTTTTGTGATACTACCCAGTGCTCCTGCTCACGTTTTAAAATTGTTCCGAGCACTTTCAAACAAATTTATGAAAAAAAATTGCCGAGTGAAACTATGATATTTCAAATTTTTGTGCAATCTAATTGTTATAAACTGGTGCAGAGCAATGTTAAGAGATAAACAGACATAAAAAAATATTAAATTTATAACTTTTCAATTAGTTAAAAAAAGCTAAAAAACAAAAAAGACACCCCGCGCGTGCGCGCAGCAGGCGGCGCGCATGCGCACTTTTGGCAACAAACACGCGCCGTCAGTGCCTGAGGGGTGGAAAAATATGAATATCGCGAGAAGAAGTAGCAAGCGCGCTCTAAGGCTATTTTCAAAAGTTTTACACTCCCTAGGGACATGAAGCGTCAAAAGGGCGCCACAACTCTTTCTCTGACACACACTATTTTGTCTTTATCTAGCTGCGAAAAAGAGTTGTGGTGCCCTTTCACGACGGCACCAAATCAACGAAACACGCAACGCAACGGCGGAAAATAGAATGTGTTTTACGTAGTGCACGGGATGCATGATAAGCGACGCGCAAAAAAAGCGAGATAGAATTTTTTTGTTATAAATAAAATTAATTTTTCTGGCTGTTATTTATTATGGAATCGCCGAATAAAATTTCTACAATAATAATGTACTCAAAAAAATCACATCTAAAAATGAAGAGAAATAATTCCTTCTAGAACTAATACTCTATTTCAACCTTCAAAAATTTTTTTTGTGACATCTGAACACTGTTGAAAATCTCGCACTTACAAAAACAAATTTCTATCCGAAAAAAAAAACTTTATGTAGCGGGAAGCCGACTGAAAATCGAAAAAAATCTAATCAAAAAAATGGTCAAAAAAAGATAGGATTTTTCTCGCACCAGAAAACTTTTTTTCTGGGAAAACCGTGTTTAGAACTAAGTTTAGGAGTCATTGCTTCAGTATGAATGAAAAATATTATTTACGGACATCTGAAAGTTCAAGTTTTGGCGCTCCATTTTAGAGAAGCTTCTCGTGGATTCGCCGTGTTTGCCGGGTCGGCCTTAGGAAGTGGGCGGGGCCGGTAGCCATCGCACAAGTCTGAACTTTTTATATTTTATATTCATAATCGCAAAGCAAAACTTTCAAATTATATATGAATTGAAAGTTTTCACGGTGGAAAAAAAGCTGGTCGATGAAAGCGCCATAAATGCAAACTGAATGAAGCAAAAAAAGCGGAAAAACCGTTACAAGTTTTTTTGTTTTTCCAAGATTAGCGGCCGACCGGTCTTGAGATTTTTTCATACTTTTCTTTTTTCTATCCTACTTTGAACTGATTTTTCTTAGAAACTAGAAAGTTCTGTATGTTTACAAGTCCTTCAGGTCTCACTCCTTAACGGATGTCCTGGATCAGCTCGACAAGTCCTGGGTACTTAACACTTACTGCAAGATGATTCAAATCGCTAGTGAAAAAGTGGAACCGACAAACCTCCAAAATGCACGGAACCTCCTACGACGCGCTTGCGTTTTCAATTTGCCAGTTAGTTTCAGTTGTTTTAAAGATTTTCAAGCGTATTTGTCTTTTTTAGTGTATGTTGTTCATGTTCTCAAAAAATTCTGATCGTCTCGTCCAGTTCATCGATCAGTTTTGCACTGATCCAGGTAATTTTTGAAAATCTATGGCTTCTAATGGAAAAAAAAAATGAAGACGAGGAAGTGAGAATGTGCATCGCGTCTTCTTTACACGAGATTTTCGCCCTCCACGTTGAAAAGTCGGTTTTACTCTCATCATTTTTCGAGTTACTCCGAAGCGGCTCTATCGATGTCGTTGCTAAGGTGAAAATTGATTAGAGATGGATAAAAATTTCTCTTTGTTTTGCAGGTGGCATTCAACTTGGACAAGATGCTGAAAGATTTATACAAAACTGTCAATGAAAAGCCCGGGGTAATTTTTGATTCATAGCAAAGCTTTGTGCGACGGTCACGATACGGCAGTATAAATTTTCAAAGCGTCCATTGTTTCTTCACAAAACTTTGCAGTAGTTTTTTTTTCAGTAGTGATTGATTTCAGAAACACTCGGCTGTGCAACTAGACCGTTTGATTCTTGGTTCCAACAATATTTTGCACAACACGGGCTCGTGGCGGAGCCATGAAGCCCTTCTGAAGAGCCTGGCGACGTTACCACAATGTATTTCGCAGCGACAGATTGTCGAGACCTTCATCCCACTCCTGAAAAAGGAAACTTTGTCGGTTCGGGCTATTCCTTGTCGCGTCGCCGCCGCGGACAGCCTTCTCGTTCTGATGCGCCACGTCGCTGCCGACTCACCGAGGCGTCAGGTCATTGAATTTTTCAACGAACGTGAGTGGAGACTAAGACAAACTTTTTGAATATCAAGCTATTTTCAGAGATTGCTAAGAACAAGTGCTCCTATCGACGGATTATTTTCATTGACGTCGTGGAAATAGTTTTGAAAAAGTTCAGCAAGCGGTTTTTTCTCGAGAATTTTCTTGAACAGACACTCGTTCTGACTACAGATATAATCTCTAATATAAGGTAGAATTCTTCATTTTCAAAAACAATTTACAAAAAAAAAAATTTTTCATTGCAGAATCCGTGCATTGCGAGTTTTGCCGAAAATCAAGTCACGGCTGCGGTTCGCCGATGATAACGAGGTTTTATTAAGGATAGAGCGCGCAGTCCGAGATTTATTGAGACTCGATTGCAATAAGAGCACCAGGCAAATTCTGAACTCGGTAGTTGCCGCCTCTGCATTATAGGAAAGTCGAAGCTTTTTTGAAGGCGGCTGTAGAGTTGTCGCGTTGTGAAACTTGCGAACGGGTCGACAAAGAGGACGAAGAAAAGAAAGCGGAAGAAGATCGGTTGTGGAGTTTGGAGCGAGCTGAACAGGAAGAACAACACGAGAAACAAAGAGACCAAGAAAGGAGCCTTCGAACAAGACAAGCGCTCGTTTTTAGGAAAGAAAAGCGAAGAGGAGGAAGACAGAGAGATTCGGCCAACGGGGTTCGTTCTGAATGCGATCATCTGAATTCATCAGAGCTTTAAGAATCCGCAGACCAGACGCGTCTCGTGCTTCGTCTTGGAGATCGGAGAGAAGAGCGGTGGCCGTCGTCAGGCCGCAGCTCGTCGTGATGATGCGTTCGGCGAGTCCGAGTCCTTTGACTTATCGGAGTCCAAGTCCGGCACCAAAGGAGTCTTCTTCAAGGCCTAGCCGA
Source organism: Caenorhabditis auriculariae (assembly GCA_904845305.1). Lineage (NCBI taxonomy): Eukaryota > Metazoa > Nematoda > Chromadorea > Rhabditida > Rhabditidae > Caenorhabditis > Caenorhabditis auriculariae. The sequence goes on along the minus strand of CAJGYM010000200.1, from coordinate 71,557 downwards.
TTGCCTCTCAGTACAACTACTAGAGAACGCGAAAAGCTCCGAAAAAGTGATGAACTTGGTTTGTGAAAGACGAGAATAATTTTTTAAGCCGCCGCCGAAAGTGTCTTCTCAGACTCTCGTAATCATCGCTCTTCATCGGTGACATCGTCGCGTGGCAGCATCATGTCAACTTCAGCGTCTTCCGCAGAGTCTTCCGCAAATAGTTAGCTTCCTTTCAATCAATCGAACTAGAAATGATCATTTTCAGATGATTCCACTGGTGGGTATGGATTAAGAAGGTCGGCAACATCAACGAGTGTGTTCGGCGCCTCATCTTATACTTCAAACGCCTCATACGCATTGTCACACTCGAGGTTCGAGATTGGAAAACTTTTTTTGATACCATTGTTTAGGCATTTTGCATTTTTTTTTTTAAACTCAATTTGCTGTTGGTCAAGCTCTTTCCTCAAGTTACTATTTTTTTTTTTCGTTTTGAAGCGTTTTTACTTCTTTTATATCAAAAAAGAGAAGAAAAAAAACTATTCTCAAGGTTTAGGTCGACGTCGAACATGCGGAGACCGACCTACGGCCTGACCCACGTCTCCACTCAGAGCACCTTTGAGCGCAAGCCTTCGCACGTCTCCTTACGCATCCGCAATGTATCTTCCGTTTTGAAATAGTTTTCCAGAGCGATCTTTCTTTCTCTTCTAGTCATTCCAACCGAAACCGGTCATTTTTTTTTGTTCACGGATCGTTCAAGTGTCTTCTCATAAAAATTCTTCTTGTTAACAGTTTTTTGAAGTTTTATTATCCCAAAAATAAAACCGCAAATGTAAAATCAAGAAATCTAGCTCAACGAGAACACATTCAGTGGGCGGATTTTTCCTTCACGGTTTTCTGAATTATTTTTTTTCTTGAGGTCGGTGAGTCTAGTTAGTGTTACCTCTCTCAACTTCAGGCATGTGTTCCATGCCAGACGAAATCAAACGTTTCAAATGTTCCACGCGTGACGTTTCCAAGGAGCGCAGCTTAAATATCTCGAAACGTTCTTATTGACGCATTTTCAAAAAAAAAAGAAGGAAAAAAAAATTATGTTTTTCTGTGAAGTCGTTGAAACATGTAAACATTTTCGTAAAAACCAGTGTTATTCGATTTTTCGAAAATTATTGTTTGATCTTTTTCAAGGACAGTTTTTTTTTACTATTCATTCACTTTTTTAAAGGTTGCTTTTTGATTGAAATTAAAGGTGAAATGAAACAAACGTCTTTCATGCGAGTATGAGAAGCCGTGGCGAATGTGATTAGTAAAGCTGCGACACACATTACGTATGCGGTGTAGCACACAAGGCTGTGGCTGCAAAAACAGTTAGTTTTTAATCAATTTGAAATAAAAATATTTGTTGCTTTAATTCAAATCAAAAGGGGAGACATGTAAAAAATTATTGATTGATCGTTCAACCTTTGAAGGCTCAATTTTTTTTCACATTCTCCTGCGGCAATCATTGAGCAAAGTTTTGGAAACAGCGTGAGGTAGCGAATTTAGTCGCTTTCAAAACTTTGATGATGAGCTGACAACTCGTAATACCTTTCGCTAGTTATATACACAGTACATTAACCATACCGCAAGGAATCAGTGGCAGAAGCGAATGTTTCGGACATCAAGTGAGGACCCAAAACAGCAACTAGACATATAACGGCTAAGGTTGAGGCTTGCGCCGTATGGCAGTACAACAGGGCAGCACTGAAACACGTTTTTTCCCTCTTTTGTATCATTAGAAACAAAGTAAAACTTTTTTTCAATAGTTCCTTGTTTGAGCCGCTATTTCGACCGCCCAGGTTATAAACGCAAACACTTCTAATAATAGACTTTGAAAAACAAATTACCAGTTGTATTTGAATCCGAAATGGAATTGAACAGATAGTAGGATTAGAAGGAAACATGAAAGAGCCATGAGATAGGCGATTCCGGGTCTCGAGCCGACCTGGTATTCATAGAAACCGGTGACGGCGAAGAAAATGGCAAAGACAGCCTCACACCAAATTGCCGCTTGCTTGAAGACATCTAAAAACAGGTAACTATCCTCAAAAGGATATGAACTTTATTGCCTCAAGCCAGAGAAATTGAATAAATCAGATACCTAAGTTTCCGTTGGTGAAAGAGCTGCTCGCAACATCGACTCTCTCGTCTTCCTGCGCATCGAAAGGCATAGTTGATAAGAAATGAGAAACGTTCATTTATTTCTTTTTTCCAGGTGAATGCCTTCTTTTGAAAAAAAAAATGGAATGTTATTTAGGTGTTGTACTTTCCTGCAAGCAAGAACTTCTTCCCTTGTTCTTCCTACGCCCTTGTACCGCATGAGCGGCGTCGGCGCCCCAAGTCGATTAGCCGAGGTCCTATCCTGATATTTTTTTTATCATTGGACTGGCTCTAGTGATACATCCGTCCTTGTGTGTGACGGCTGGGGATTATGAAGCCGTGGTCTCCCACTACCAACATTTTTTGAACCCCTTGGTTGGGTCGAGGCGGGGGTCGAACTTGTGACCCTGTGGACCGTAGACAGGCACACAACCTGTTGTGCTACGGCGCGCCCCCTGCTAGCAAGAACTTATTAATTTGAATATTAGTCATTTGCGGAGATGGATTTATCAAGCTTCGCAGGCCAACTCTTCGTCGTTTTTATCACAAGTTCAACCTCCATGAAAAAGGATTACTGCTGAGTGAGAAACGAAAAGATAACTATATTTACGAAGCCTTTCGCAAGTTCGCCTACAAGTTTGGCAACGGATGCTTCTCGGAAACCCTTTGATAACTTTCAACAGAAAAAAATTTCTACAAATTTTGAGAAAAAAAAAGTGAAGACTGAAGCTCTGATCCTTGTGTTCGCGATGTCCGGTGAAAAGAGCGAGAGACATTTCAAGTCGATAAAGGCACAAAACATTGTATCTGTATGAAGCTTTTCATTCAGCTAAACCAAATATGCACATTTTACGAAAAAAAAATTGACTGGAGTCAAAAGAATAATAATTGAATTGGATTCCAATACAAGGCGTTTCATTTCTGGTCCCTCATGACTTGGAAACAAAAAATTTTACAACAAGATCAAAATTTCTCTTTTTCGAGGAAATCTACATGTTAAAGTCCGCGTTCTGTAGCGCGTTTTTCGTTTTTCTTTTTTCTTCCAATATGTTGCGTGACGTTACCGAGCTCAAGAACACCAGAGTGGTTTCAATAGGAGTTAAGAAAAAAGCCCCTATAAGAGACTTAATGTTGCTCTCTAGCTCAAAAAGCGGAATTTCATATACAGTACTTTTGGGAAATGGAAAACTCGATCTTGTCGTAGCACCGAAAAATGGATTATTTCTTCAAGACAGCTTTCTCATGTTTCTTCTTGTCGTCTTCAGACTTGCTCCCAGCTACTCCAGATTCCTAAAGAAATTCCCAGTTGATGTTACACACAGACGAATCGGGATTAGGTAACATAGCCAATTCCGCCAGAATCATAATAAAGTCTGCAAAGATGATCTTTCAACCATTTTGAAAGATCAAAATTATACATTATGTTTCCAATAATCTCTCATTAGAAATGACATATTGATCTGTCAAAAATAAAACGATAGGTCACATTATCGCTGATTCACGGCTGGCTTGAGCCATCGAGAAAAGGGTCCTGCCACGAAAAGAGACGAGGCAGTCCCTGGTTGGCGGAGTGCAGACAGGCCACGCCTTTTTGCGTCCTAAGCTAGCCGTGATCTATATTTAGAAATTTTAAAATTTCATATTTTTTTCAAAAGATTGCTCGAAAGACCATTATTGCAGACTCTAGTCCCTACCCATTTTCTATATTTTTAATTTTCAACTTTGCGGGTCAGCTCGCCCCGCCGACAGATTTTCGTCCGAAATTTATAAATGAGCTCTTTTTTGTTCCAAGTAACCTTTAATGTTGCTAAAATAATATTGCACGGCCCTTCTTAAAAAAAAAATTACTGGGATTTTTTCGTGTGTCCTGGCGAATTTGGACAGAAGAGGGGCAGCGGGATGATGTGCAGTGTCTGCCTGTAAACGTTTTTCTTTTTGTCTCATAAAAGGGAAATTTTTTGTCCCTATTTGAGTTTTTGACGAAAATTTGGGATACATAAATTGAAAGCTGCCGAAATCGTGCCAGCGCAAAAATAGCACGTGAGAAAATTTACGTGGAAAGATTTTCGGAAATCGTTTTTTTCAACTCGAAGTTCATATTTTTTTATATATGACCTGAAAACTTTCTCGCAACAGCTTTAAAACTAGGAAAGTAATGAATTTTAGAAAAAAAAACCAAAAACGACAGTATCTTTTGATCGATTTTCGTGGACGTACTCACTGTTTTCATAGGCTTGCCCGAATCAGAAGAAAATTCTCTACAACATATGTTGAGTTCGAAATACGTTATCATGGCCCAACAAAATAATTTTTTCGAAACCGAAGATAAATAGAGCAAACCGAATTTTGCGTCCAACTACCTTTTTTTAAATTGAAACTACTTTTAATTTGTCAAAATTACCTCTCTAAGGTTAAAAACTGCTCTTACACCTTACTTTTCAAAACTTCTGTAAGTCAAATCTCCTCCCGGACATTTTCAGTTGCCCACGTATGGTACGGCGTTTTGTTATGCCTTTTCAAAAAAACGAATTTGATTCTGTCCTCAAATCGAAAATGATTTCCTGTTTTTCTTTTTTTTCCATCAGTCTCTAATATTGCTAAAATTTTCTTTCTCGGCCCTTTCTGGAAAAAAAAATGAAGGATTTCTGAGATTTTCTCGACTGTCTTGGCAAATTTGTGTTTTTTTGTGCGTCCTGTTCTGAATATTTTGCCATTTTGCGCATTTGGTACCTGAGAGAAACGGCGGATGTTGGAAGGAAGCAGGTGCAGCGGATTGGTTTCAATCGTCAGCGAATGCCGATGCCTGGAAACGATGTTTAAGAGCTAATGAGAATAACAAACAAGCGAATAGAGCTAGAATGAACTTACCCTGTGTTAGGGGTGTCCTGTTTCGAAGTCATGTTTTTAATCTCAATCTGAAAATAAATAATACACTTCGAACTGAAAAGACCCGAGCAACGATTTTTCTCAAGCCTTCAAAACGAAAAGGCCTTGCGAAAAAATTCACGAAAACAAGACTTCTTTGTCTGCGTTTGACTTGATTATACCTCCTGTCGCATGCGACAAAAATAATTAAAATTTGGAAAATATAGAAAAGTCCTAACTTTTTGATATGTTTTGGGTTAAAAGAAAGGTTGAGACTTGCGAAGTTTGCACGGCGATCCTTTAATTATACTATTGAAGGAAAGATAAATTCGTTACCGTTAAAAATGTCGCATTCAAATTTTTACCATTAATATATAACGCTACAGGTTGTGAGCCTCTCTATGGTTAACAGAATCACAAGTTAGATCCCCATGACTCAACCAACTTGTTCAAGAAATGTTGGTAGTGGGGAAGCCACGGCTTCATAATCCCCAGCCGTCACTCACAGCGAAACATATGTCACTAGAGCCAGTTCACTGATTATCACTGATATCAGGATGGGACCTGGGCTCATCGACTTGGGGCGCCGACGCCGCTCAAGCGCTACAAAGGGCAAAACATTCAAAAAAAAATTGATGCTAGAAAAAGCTCAAAAAATTTTAAAATATTAAACTGATTTCAAAACCCGATTAATCTTTCATCTTACTTTTCCTTTTCATGGCTCCTTGATCTCCATTCTCAAAGTTAACTTGAAAACAGGCAAAAAGGTAGTGCGAAGGCGAGTAAAAAGTTTAGATGCTTCTGAAGAAACTCATGTTGGCCAGGTGTCTCAACGAGTGTACTCGTGTTTTTGATGCTATTTGAGTCTTTCAGTTGTTCTAAAATGGGGGAACAACGGGTGTGAGAAAAAAATAAGCGACTCAGGTGTGTTTATTTCGTAAATCTGTGACCCAACTGCGCTAAAGGGCGGGGCGCCTTAGCTAGGGGTCAAAATTACCGAAAGTTCTACCAGATGTGCTTATACGGGTTTCAAACGGGGACACCCGCTGAGGCCCTCTTTTAGCCCGTCTGGGCTACCATCATCAGCATGAGAGGACGCAATCAACAAAAATCGCTTCAACACAGGAGCTAGAAAACCGAAAAATAAATATGACGCCAATTAAAATTTTTCAAGAAAAAACTAAAGCCAAACGGGATTTTCAATATAAACGGTCTAGTTCTAAAAGGAGCTCTGCTACAGTAGGAAAAGAAAGCGCAACAAAAACTTTGACTAGTTTTGCGGATATTATAGTTCGGTTGCCACTGGCTACACATCCCCGATAGGTCTAGGCTTCCATAACTTCTGCGATGCGTGTATAAATAGTAATTCGCTCAAAAAAAGAAGGATAGGACATAAAAGGAAAAGAGAGAGAGAGAGGGAAGGGAGAGAGAGGAGAGAGATGTGGTTAAGAGAGATCTTTGTATGTGTATGTATGTGCCACGCATACACTCCAGGACTCATAACGCCTGGGGCGTTTCTCTTCGGTGCGTGACGTTTCGACTCCTCTCTGAAGATGCATCAAAAGTTTGTTCGAGTAGTAGATAAAATAACAAAAAACTTGCGTCCTTCCCGATATCCGGAACAAGTTTATGAGCAACATTATCTATGAAGTTCCGACACTTCTCAAGTCATTCAAGTGCACTCACTCCTCGTCACACCTCGCATGAGATTGAAAGAGAGAAAGAACAGCCAGCAGGACCGAAATTTCGGCTAGAAGGAAATTTTGAGCCTCAAAATCTTATATATATCGCACTTTACAATAACTTTTATGACAAAAAACTTTCAGTGAATGAAAAATGGAATTAAATTACTCGAGAAAGAACTAGGAAACGTTTTTAACCCCGGGTTGAACTTCCGATGGAACAGTGCTAACTTTTACTTTAGGTCTTCCTGATTGCAGAACAAGGAAACAATTTCTCGCAAGAGATCTTATTTTCAAGTTAAGATGCTTCAAAAGCTCCAATAGCGCTTTTTTGCCACAACTTGCGTGTTTTACAGACTTTGAAGCTTCAAAAATCGAAAAAAAACACGATCTATTGCGAGAAATATTTTTTGTTTCAGAATCAGGAGTGGTTAAAGTACGCTTTAGAGGAGTTACAACAAAAGTTCAACCGAGAGCAAAAGAAGTTCCCTATCAACTTGGAGATTCATCTGAAGAAAAGCCAGGGATTCATTGAAACATTTGGTTTATCCAGGAAAAATGAATTAAAATTAACTCTAAACACACCTGGGCTCTTGTTTCACGTAGAAAAAGAGGGGAATGTGGTGAAGGCGGCGCGAAGAAACGCAGTCGAAGCTCTAATCCCACTCGACTCCCCTAATCGAGTTCATCGAATATTTAGATACAAAGTATTCTTGTAATAGAAAATAATTTTATCAGGAAAACTTCATTTACGTATGCATTCCATAAAATCAACGCGTGAACAAATAAACTTTCCATTTAAAACTTTTTTTTGACCCAGGGGAAGAACCACATATGAGACAGAGTGTCCTGCACGAACAATTCAAAAACAGCGAGACCAAATTTTAGTTTCAGGAATAATTCAAATCGGAAACTCGGCCATTTTTGAACCGAATATTATGATAGATAACTAATGAGAAAACTACACACCACAGAATTCGTCTACAGTATCCAGATGCCCAAAGTCCAAGTTGTGTATAAGGAAAAAAAAAAACCCCAAAAATATAAAAGTTCCTTAGTTGTTTACAGGTGGTTCAGAAAATATACATCGGAAGCAATCGACTAGAAAGTTTAAAATTACGAATAAAAGGCTCAAAATACATCAAGAGAAAATGTGTAGACCATCCAAATCTACATGTATCACAGTATCATGACTAAGGTTAGTGGATACATTAAAGGCGGAAAAAGGCGATTAAGCATGACAGGGTGTAAATAGAACGGAGGACGATGAGAGTCAGGGTGCGGAAAATCGTATCAAGAGTACTGACAGACATATATGTACACAAAAAATAAGAAGCAAAAAAACGTACAAAAGCTTCCTTGAAATGTTTTCCCAAAAGTTCGACGGTTCCGTGTTCAGAGCAACTTGGACCGATATATTCAAGCCCATGAAGACTTTGCCTCCTCCGGCTTCATGGGTTTGCAGTAAAGGACATTGGCGATGAACAATGCGAGGTCCGGGTTTGTCCAGTAGGCAAAGTGGCTCTTGAACACCGACCAGTAGCTTTTGTCAGTCAGTGCCGGCTGCAAAGAATCGATGAGAAGATTGAATAATATGGCTACGGGTTCAAAATTACGTAAAAGGAATTTGAACTTCGAATTTCGAACCAAATGTCACGAAGAATAAATGTATTCAAAGCCAGCATTTTGATGATTCTCCGAGCTATTCTGACAAGAAGTCAAACGAAAAAAATCACTTGTAATTGCACATCGATGCGGTGAGGAACTCTCGTCGCACCGCCCAGAATTCTTTCAGGCAGAGGCAGTTCTTGCTGTAACAAATTTTCGAAATTTAATTTTCTCCTTATTGTTGTTTCTTACTTCGGCTTCTTTAGCGACCTCGACGACGGCCTCTGGAACAGTGGCGGCGGCCTTCTTCGAGGCCGTCGATCCAAACGAAAACCAGCCTTTTTTGGCTTTCGCTTCCTTCGCATCTTTGCCATTTTCGCCAGGTGGCGGCGACGAAGATCGTGGCGAGCTGCCTGAAAGATTTGAATACGTACCAATCGCAACGTTCTACATCTGATGCCGTATGCAGGAAAGCAGTAAATGCTTTTACCGTAATTTATCCAAAAAATTGTAAATGTCTCTAACTTGCTCTACAGAAGTCAAAAATAAGTGTCCCTCTAAAGATAAAATTCTATAAGAGTCTCTCCCACAGGGTTGTGACAATTTTCAAAATTAACTTGCAATGTTTGGCCTTTTCTCAATTCTGGGTAAAAGTTAAATGCGGTAAATGCGTTTAACCAGGTGTAAAGTATATTCAAAAGAAGAGAAATCGAACATCCAGAGCGAGCATCGTCGTCAGAATCACACTCGTCCTCCTCGTCGATTTCGTCATCGCCTCCACTTCTCGCATCAACCTGCATCCGGATGAAATATGAATCGAACAAATCGCAAAAAACCAACCGATTTGTCGCCACCACTATCGCCCTTTTTCTTTTTGTTCTGGTTCTTCAGTTTTTTCATGTACTGCTTGTAAACTTCCAGGGGTAAAGAGTCATAGGAAGCCCTTCCTGAGAGTGAAAGTGTGATCTACTTTATAAATTTAGGGGGCACCTCGCAAGTCAGTAGAAGAAAATAGCTTCAGCGGTCGAATATGTCGGTATTCGGGGGCAAAAAATGGCTCCAAGCGATAAGCGACTGGGTCGTAAGGATGGAAGATGTTGAAGATGCGATCAACCTAAGAAATAGGAACATTTTTTCATTTTCCGTTGAAAATCCATCAAACGTTCGTCGTGGACGGCATCAAGTTGGAGGAATTCGCATTTCGCATGACCAGGAAGACGGCAAGAGGGCTTCCAACAGCAAATAAGTACTTCACCTACAATTTACTTGTTTAGTAGCCTGATTTCTGGTTGAAACGCGATTTCACCTTGAAATCTAACTGTTCTTCTTTCGTAACCAGCAGCTTCTCCATACCACCTTCCAGGTTGTCGATAACTCTAAAAACAAGAACTTTGAGCAAACTCTCAATGAAAAGTGCAAAGTTCACTACTAGCTAGAGACATAAAAAATAGCAAGGGATCTGATTCCGGTGATTGGTAAATTAAAAACTCGCTTTAGAGACCATAGAGGCCTTAATGAACGTGCCGTGGTAACGCATATAATATTTTTAAAACTTAAAACGTGATGCAAATAGCGCTCGGAAGTTCCAGTAAAACAAATAAAAGTTTCTTTGAAATGTTTAGTTCTGAAAAGTTGTGACGGTGTGGAAACAAAAATTAAAGTTCAAAGTTTTTTTTTTCGCTTTGCTACCTAATCCTTTAAACTAAACGTTTAAAAATAAGATGATAACGAAAAGTGAAGCAATTGTATGAGATCAGAAAACTGATTTGCGGTCTCTACCGAAATTCTGCAAAACCTACGCTTGACGGGCTTCCTTCAAAGTTTCCATAGCTTCTCGTGCTTTCTGGCAAGAAGGATCATCCTTGACGCCGTCGAGGAATTCATCCTGAAAGATGAAAAGATGAACAGAAGACCATTGGAATCCAAACTGACAACAGATTTCGTCACATATTTATCGTAGAGGACCAATGGCGAAAACTTTGTCAAGATGTCGTAGCAAATGACAGAACCGAGTGAATGGCCGAAAATCGAGACATGTCCTTTGAAATCCGGATTGTTGGCTTTGAATAGCTTGTAAACACGGTTCATCTGGGTTACCACCCCTCGGACGATCTAAGAAAAAAATCGATTGAGAATATGAAAAGTCGAAAATTTCCAGACCTCCGTTCTGAAAAGCGGACTCTGGTAATACATGACGTCCATTGCCGTACTGTTCAATGAGGCTCGCATCGAGCTCATCTTCGGAATCGTTAGAAGATCCGTGACTCCATTGTCTGCAAAATTGAACAGTTTTTTGATGATCTCAAAAAAAAAATAGACAAGAGCAGCTTTCCTTTTAGCGCTTTTCAAAAAACCTTCTATTAATTAAAATCTCGTTTTTTTGAATGAATAACAGCTTCCCGTTCAAATGCAAGCTCGGAAAAAATTTCCAAGATCCATGAGCAGAAAAAAAAAGAAGAAATAAACTGAGGTAAATAGGATGAAGAATTTACAAAATTTTTTATTATTCTTGTATAAATTACATCTTGGTTTCTCATATCTAAACGTTATTTGGAATATAAAAAAGAAAAAGAGTCGAAATTTTTTTAGGCACGGAAAAATGGAAGAAATTTGTCGTCAGAAAGTGCGAAAAACGAACCCAATACTAAAGAGGCGCGCCACTCGACAGGAAGAAACATGGGCCTCGATTTTTCATCCGGATAACACTTTTCCATAGCAGACACCACTCCATCGCGAACCCTAGAAAGCCATTTTGAAGGCACTTCTCAACATGTTGGCTAACTGGTTCGCGTTTTGTGCAATCAGGTTCTCGTAGCCTTTCTGTCCAATACCATGAACAACCAAGATCAGGTGAGAAATCTTCAAAACATTCCTTCGAAAGAATAAAATGAAAACTCATACCTCAGCCGAAGAATCAGTCCATTCCGCTTCTTTTTCATAGCCTCGCCGCAAAGAATGCGATTTGGCCCACAAGTATCTGTTAATGACTGTTTTGTTGAGAGTAGAAAACATTTCCAGTCACCTCAAAATGTTACTACTTCTTTGGTGCAAGCTAATGTCAATGACGGAGCTCCACCGGACGTCATAAGTTTCGGTATGAAGCTCAGCAAGAACTGAAATATATTCACACGTTCTATAAGGTGTTTTGAAAAGAAAAATTGAGAGTCAAATTCTAAGAGAACCCATGTGCACCTGGTTTGTTGCTGTTCTCCGCCTTGGAGAAAACAGTCGTTCCTTCGGGGATGGTTTGTCCCCGGAAATACTGCAAGTGGTTGCGTTCGATTTGGTCGCTCAGTTGCATTTCGATGGGTTGATAATCCTAAAACCGAGGAACTTAGACGATAAAAAAGAGACGGCAACATACATGAGAAAACCAAGTTCCACGGCGAATTTCCTTCGTGTCATCTTTCCAATAGATTGGGATGATCTTCATGTTTTCGTCGTCAACTCTGAAGCTCATTTATTTTTTTCTTTTCGGCAGCATCATGTGGAACTCAATTATTCGATGAGAACGATTTTCCTAGCCTCGAAAAGTTTTTTTCAACAATTAGCAATGAAATCAGTTATCGAACTAATGCGAAAGTTTCGAGAGTGATAGCTTTAACAAAACCGCTGAAAATTCATATCTGAATTTCAGCAGTTTGAAAAAAACTTATTACCGAAAGAACAAAAGCGCCATAGAAACTACAAAATGAAAATTCGATTTTTAGTTTAAGGAGAACCGCTTTATCACAGAGAGAGAGAGAGAGAGATATGTTTTTTTTTGTTTTACCGATATTGTCCATTTTGAACGACGACCATCGGCTTTTCTTCGCTCTCTCCATCCGAAACTTCGATCGGGGGCATTTCAGCCTCAATAGCTTTCATTTGATCATCAAGCTCGATATTTTTCTCCTTCCGAAACTTCAATTCCAAAAGCAGCGAATCTCTCCCTAAATCCAATATTATTCACGGAAAAGAAATGAAAAAAATGAACCGTTGAAAGGAATCCAAGAAGATCCCTTGGGCTCTTGGTAGAACCATCGGACTTCAGAGCATTTCAATTCGGTCACCTGAAAATTCGAAACGGTGTTTCAAAAAATTTAAAAAACTGTAGAAATGTGCAGGAAAACTACCTGGCGTTTCGCATTTTCAAAACTTCGACTTTCAAAGAGTTTCAAGCAAATAGCTTCTTGTAACTCAATGGAGCCTTTCTCAATGGACAAATTCGACTCGGAGACTCTGTGTTGCCCGTGAGGCAAGCTCTGAGATCGGCTCTCCTTGCGAGGAAGTTTTTGTCGGAGACGAGGCCGCGACATGGAATCGCCACATGCGAAACAATGCCGCAATGACGCATCTTGTTTGCATTTGAACTTTCGCCTTTCGCTTTTTTTTTGTATTCCGTCGCTCAACAATCAAAGCATTCCAGGCGCTAGCAAGGATTTATTTCGCAACAGACGATTCAAACTGCTTTCAGTTTCTTTTTAGGTAGAAAAAAAACGTTTACGCCTTCAAATGCCTTACCAGGGAACTTTTGCGCAGACAGATTTCTTTTATTTGGATGCTTCAATTCAGGTGAAGACTATACCTTGATACAAACAGTAAAAAACCAACTTTTCTTTTTCTATTTCGAACAGGAGGTATCGGCGTCGAGGGCGGCTGTTTGGGTAGCGGACTGACGGCGGATCTCGGTGAGGCGACTGAGATCGGAGTGGCCCCTGGAGGGATGTTTAGGCCGTCGGAAGCATTGACGACGGCGCTGTCTGGAAGAATAAACGGCCTCGCGGGCTTCGTCTCTTGCGTCAAAAGGCCGTTCTCACCGCTCGTCGGCACCTGAAAAACCTTGATTCTAAAAAAACCACACTGTAGTGAAAACTTTCGAGGTTTTTTTTGTTCCTCTCGGTCAATTTTTTCACAAAATAATTGCAAGATTTTTTTTAGATTTTTTAAATCAGTTTTTGATTTTCTATGTTGCCAAAAACCTTCAAATAACTCCTGACGAAACCCAAGAAGTAAAAAAAAGTGTGACATGGATAGTAAATATCTGCTTTTTTGACGCATAACCTTGCTGAATAGTCATCTCTAGACACTTTAAAATTTTAGACCTACTCGTTTATTCCACAAAGACACTCAAACCGAGTGTAAAAACTGAAAATAAGGCAATTTTATGTTATCATCGTCCGAGGTAACTTTAGATACTCGTTTTTACGAGCGGGCACTAGGCGTACAGCTCTTTGAAACCCCACTGAAGTCAGAACTTTACGTTTACATTTTAATTTTTTCGAACACAGATTTGAACTTACTTCGAAAAAAAAAATCATATGGCTAAAAAACTTTCATCATACACATTATCAGCTGAACATTTGGATAGATTCCCAAAACACAATGAATCAAAAGAAAACAAAAAAACACAAAAATTTCGCCTCGAAAAACAATTTCTGAAAGCACTTGCATTTCTGAGTTTCGGAGCAGGATATTTTTTCTGGAGATCTGGTTTCAGCATAGTGCAAATGCGTTACAGAGAGAAGTGCTGATAAGTAAACTGTCAATGGGACAACTATTATCAACTCTTATCATTGGTGATATCGCGCAGACATGTTGACCATGAGAAAAAAAGAAGAAGTTTTTTGAACCCGAAGAATTAATTGCCCCTTATTTTCGAATACCCCAAAAACTTCTCAGAGTTCCAGATCTTACCAAAATTGACTTTGACAAAAATAATAAACTTCTTCTTCAAATAGAAAATTTAAAAGAACGAAGCTTAAAACGAGTATCTGGCAAAAATTTGAAATTTCATAATCTTTATTTTGAAAGCGTATCGTGATACTACCTGTGCAGTGGGCGTCTCATCGCCGTTTTCGGCCTGCGGATCCGGGACATCTCCGCGAAGCGGCGCTTCTTCCTCTAATAGCAGCTTTTCGCAGCCCAACTGTCTTTGGATTTCGTCTCTCTGTGCCTTCAAGTGTTCCTTCAAAGATTCTTCTTCGTCGGGTACTATCGCTTCTTCCGTATTCATTTCTAAAGTTTTTTTTTATTAATTTGCGGTTTATGAAAGAAACAAATCAGAAAGATATCGAGAAAACAACGTAACAGTGAACAACGACGACCAGTGATAGAGATTGAAAAAAAAATCCTTGAAAATTTAGCCCAGACACTGCTTTTCAATAATTATTTCGTGACGGCAGAATAAAAAAGGTTAAACTTCAAAAATTCAAAGTAGAAGCTGAGTTTCTATTAAGCCAAAAAATCCTAAGAGATATTTATAATGATAAATATGAAGAATATAAATCATTTGTCAGAACTAGCAAAGTGACCATGTGTTCTCGGTTTTTCTTGAGCCATTTCACGATCGATTTCTTCGAGGAACGTCTCCTGCTTCACTGCGTAAATGGTATAATAATAGATGCCAACAACAAAAGAGAGTAAAACGGCGAGGGCGATGTGATTTTTATAATTCTTGGCGAAAATCTCCTTGACGCGTTCCTCGTTGACTTTCTCGAACTGCTTGGCGAAGCGCCGTTGAGGGCGCGGTAAATCTTCAATGTCGATGGTTTCAAGCATTTCGTCGTCTTTTCTTTTCTGAATGCCTGACGACTTCGCAGTTGTGGGCGCTAAGGAACCGTGGGTCGACGTGGTTCTTCGAAGAAAAACAGCGGATCGAAGCGCCAATTTACCCATTGATGAAGAGAGAATCATGGCTGAAATGTACCTTTTCTTTCCGTTTGAGAGTCACACACACAAGGATCGGGCAGGAGTATCGCCGCAGTACCAGTAGTATATCGAAGGGTCTAGAGCCTAACGATGGTACTACGTTACACGATTCTAGCAAAATGCGATAGACTAGTGGTATAGCTCCGATAGTGTTGAAGTAATAAAGAAGATTAACTAATATGTGAATTGAACTTTGTAATGTTATAAACTGTATAAATAGACGAACCAGAGTCAGCTAATAAAAGTATACCCCGCATATACATCAAAATCGATCAGGATAATATCATAATATCTTAATTGTCATAGCTCTGGTATACATAGGTAAAACGGAAAAGTTCTCTTAAAGATCGTAAAAGGATCTTAAGAAGGAGCTAAAAAAGGTTCCTCTAAAAGTTCCTGAAATAATGTGAAAAAGCTTTTGAGCTCCTTTTTCATAGCCTGTGCGGATCCTTTTTGAATCCTCTCGAAATTTTTTTTAGTTGCTTCTCAGCCTCTTCATTGTTATAGAATATAAGAAAAAAAAGGAGATATGAAATTAAATGAGATTAAAATTATGCCTAAATGGTCTTTTTGAGTAGGTTTTCCGTTTTGCGCGAGTAAAAACAGAATCAAAATTCAAAAAATTTCTCACCATATGGTCCGATAAAAAAAAACTGTCATCAAGCTCTTGAATAAGTTGAAATATTCAAATGTGAAAAATTAACTTCTAAACCTCAAAAGGAAATGAAAATATAGTGTTTCAACATGAGTTGTTGTTTATTTACGTTGAAAAACACCAATGACCAAATTTTAGAGGGGAGAAACGCAGAGGCCCTCCAGTGTGCAAGACAACAAGATTGGTTTAACCAAGGCAAGGCGTTCATTTCAAGTCACGTGCAGGCTTCATGAAAAGAACATATGAGAGACAAATCGATTTCAAGAATGGATGATGGAATTTAAAAGGAATCAGCTTCAAATTAGGATTACTTTGATTTATCAAAAGTCAATTGACCAATAAGTAGTTTGCATTCTGTAATGTGATGAACCGGATAAATAGACGAATAAGGGTCAGCTCATAAAAGTATATCGAGAATATGCCTCAAAATGGATCAAGATATTAAAACAATATGCATACCTTAAGTTTAAAATTCAACATTATCGGAGCTATACCGATAGTGTATCGCATTTTTCTAGAGTTATGCAAAAAATAGTCGCTGTACTATCGTTATTCTTTAGACAATCGACTTTTTTAAACTACTGTTACTATACCTCTGCTCTATTCGTGTGTGGGTACGGAACTGTTTTAAAACGTATTAATATTTTGCTAAAAATTATGGACTAAAAATTATTAACTTTACAATCAGGTTTATATATACCGTGTTCAAAGTAATTTCCGCAAAATTCAGAATGGCCGTCAGAGAGTGAAACATGAAATTTAGGAGGTTCAGAGATAAATTTAAATTTTGCGGAGCCTCTGATCACGGCCTTAAATTGGGAAGCCGATAGACCGACGGGCCGGCCCTCATTGCAAAAGCCTAGGCCCTAGGCAAAACAAAAACAAAAAAACAAAAACAAAAAAATGAAAACGAAAACGAAAACGAAGAAGGAAAAGTGTGCGCGGAGGAGCTGCATTGCTAAGGGGTCACTTAAGAGCTACACTCTCGACTCGCTCTTTATTTATACCGTGTTCAAAGTTTTTTCGCGAAATCAAAAAGCCGTCAGAGAAAGAAATCACTAGATTTCAAAAAAAGATCACTAGATTTTGGAGAGTCAGAGATAATTTTGCATTTCGCGGAAATTACTTTGAAAACGGCAATAAATTCGATATTTAAAAATGTGTACAATTTTTTTTTACCACATCTGGTCCTTAGAGGTTTTGGGTTCTCTCAACAGTTCTTAAAAATAAAGTACTAGCCTTAACCCCTGGAGTGGTCACTAACTAAAATCCTTAGAAAAGTCAGTTTTGTAACTTGTGTGCCCCTTATAATTCGCAGTGGGTGGGAGGCAACAAACTTCTCCGCGGCAAAGCTTTGATTTCGTTGCGGCATGGTCCATATATAACATTACTCTGACATGGAGCGCCAAGAGGCTGCCAGAAAACGACGAAATAGTGTATGTCAGAGAAATAGTTGCGGCGCCCTTCTGGCGCACCATTTCAGAGTAGGTGGTGTTGCTTGCTCACCGTTTCGAAATCTTTTGATATTTAGTTTTCACTTGAAATGTCATAGGTAAAACTGAAAAGTTCCTTTGAGGATCCTCAAAAGATCCTGAGAGGGAGATAAAAAGCTTCCTCTAAAAGCTCCTAAAATGATGTAAAAAAGCTTTTGAGCACCTTTTTCATAGCCTCAGAGGATCCTTTTTGAAACCTCTCGGATCTTTTTAGTTGCTTTCCAGCATCCTTTTTGTCAGAGGATATGAAAAAGATGCAAAAAAGAATTGAAATGATGTAAAAAAGATCTGCTGGGGACCCTCTCAAGGTCTTTTTTTGAGAAAAGCTTTTGGGGATCTTTTCAGTTTTGCCCGAGGTGTCGCTTCTTCATCGGGGATAAACTGGAGATGCAGAACCGTCTCTAAATCACTCGGGGAGTCGTTATATATGATGCACAGCTTCGCTTTAACGAAATTCTCTTGCTTTCTTTCTCTCTGCTTCGTTCGAGATAGTTTCGGTCTTTTTTGATTTTTCGTGAGTTTCTTTGAAAAGCACTTCATGTGGTGAAAGTGAAGGAAAAATGTCTTTATTTTTTCAGACACGGGATAAAATACTGGAAGAGCAATCATCTGCATAGTCACAGTTGATGAGCGGCGATGCAAAGCCGCAATCAGCCTTATACCCCGGATGAACCCCCTGGTTAGGAATTTCCTTTAGCACAGATAGTCACAATTCATAGCGATTCACTGTTTTTCCATTATGAGTTCAGCCGTGCTTCATCCGGAGGTCGAGAGCGAGGATGCAGAAGATGGAAGATGTGCGGAGAGTGCCGTTTCTTCGCCGATCGCCGTCGTCGGCACTAGTTCGCCTGTCCGAAGCTTTTTCAGCTTCTCTCGTCTTTTCGGATCAAACAACAAGGAGAAAGTGACTATTTTTCCATTTTCTGCTTTCAGAACTTTCGTTCGCGACCTTTCAATGAAAAAAAGTACTGAAATAAGTGGAAAAATTGAAAAAAAATTTTATTTTTTGTCAACTATCGAATTAATTTTTTTTTTCTATGGTCAACAGTATCAGCAAACCAAGAATAATTGTTAATTTTCAATGTAACTTTTCCTAAAATCAAGAGAGAAAAACGGTTAAGCGCAGACACCCATTTTTAAATAAATTGTCGGCTATTTTAACACAGGGGTTCATTTGAGCGTAAATCTTAGAATTTTCAACTAGTATGGTTAAGCATTTTTCTATAAATTGGGAAACGAACTCGCATAGACTCTATCTGTGTAATATTTCAGTTTCGGCTTCATTTTTGAAATGTCTTTAATAGAAAAAGTTTTTTCGAGCCAGCGACCAATGCGTGGAAGTTGGGAGAGTGGCAGAGTGGCTCTCACGATAGTCTATACAGCCTATGGTGATGGTTCGCATCCTCTACTTTTTTTGTGCCAAGTATCGGAGTAGTTATGATGAAAATATGAAAATTTTATGACTGAAAACGTTTCAAACAAATTTTGTTTTTCGTAACTTTTACACACAAAAAGTGGTAATTTCGATGGAACAAAAATGGCTGTCGAAGTTCTTTGGAGCGTTTTCAGTCATGAAGCTCTCATGCTTTTCAAGAAAGGATTGGCAAAAAAAAAAACGACAGAAGGATTTGAACCTTCAACATAGGCTCCGTAGACTGCCGCGTACCCACTGCACCACCCTTCCAATTGCCGAGCAATCTTTCTCTCGGTACAGTCAGATTCCTTGAAGACTAGGTTGTGGGTATAAAGATAAAAAGTTTTAGGAAATCGTGCATTTAAAACTAGGAGTTTTTGCAAATAGCGACTAAACTGGATCGATTAACGGTCCATCTTGTAGACATTTGTGAAACCTACACGGAAAATGACTCCCCATGAAATGAAACTTTCTCTGACCGATAGACAAATTTCTCAGGAGCAGTTCAAAGACTTCATGACAACGGAAGGGAGCATCACCGCGTCGGCTTGGACGAGCATGGGCCCCGGTAGTGCTGCATCTCTACGAGTTCAAACTCTCAAACAGTTGCAGCAGGTTTTTTAGTAGATTGTCTTTTACGGTCGGTGTTACTATAGTGTCTGTTCGAAATTCCTTTAAGGATTGCTCAAAAAGAGCATGAAAGTTCCTCGAAGCAATTTATCGTTTGAGTATTGTTTCGCATTTTTTATCCTCATCTTTTTTGTGCTTTTTATATCCTCAAACCACCACAAATTGGAAAATACTATGTTGAAACCTGAAAAACCTTATCCACACAAAAAATCTGATCAGAGTTTTTTCGGTAGCACGAAGACTTTATCGTTTAAATTTTGGACTTTGATTCACTTGAATGTTCTCATTTCATGTGTCTTCTTTTGGCAATTTACTTACCGGGGAACGTTTTTCACCCTCCGGTTGAACTTTTGCTGAAACTTTGCTGAAGTTTACTCTAGGACCTCCTGATTGTAGAGAAAGAAAAATATTTTTCGCAATAGATCTTGTTTCCGAGTTATGGAGATTCAAAGTGTGCAAAATACGCAAATTAGGCCAAAAAAGCGCTATTTCGGGCTTTTGAAGTGTCCTAACTCGAAAACGAGATCTATTACGAGAAATTTTCTTTCTGTTCTGGAATGAGGGGATCCTAAAGCACACTTCAGCAAAGTTTCAGCAAAAGTTTAACCGGGGGTAAAAAACGTCCCCTAGTTAAAATTATAAAGATTAGTATTAGTAAACAGGATTCTTCTCAGATCCTAAGGTTCTTGTTTGTGTTGGGCAAAGGATTTGCAGAATACCAAGTTCTTTTTTGATTCTTCTGTGTCTACATTAAGCCAGAAAGAAGAGAAACACCGAAAAAACCAACAAAACATTAGGGTATTTAATCGCATCACGGTCCGAAATTTAAAACGATTAGTTCGCAATCGGCAACTTCGTACCACCTTTTTCGAAAATTCGCCTTACAATCTTTTTGGAGTTTGAGGTTTTTTTTTTTGAAGCAGAAAGTTTATATTTACAAGTCTCACTTTTTTAGAGCCACAGAAAGTTTAAAAATTTTACTGGAGATGTGGAAATTCAGAATAAAATCTGGATTTTTACAGATTTTTTTATTTATATGAAATTTGTGTGGATAAGCCCGTTGGTTACCGCTTCTGCATATAACACGCATGTATGAAAGCTTACGAATCGTAAAATCGTGAACAGAAATCTTCCGAAAAGCTCAAGTATGGTATTGCAGTCACAAATGTTATTCGCACCATCTGTTTCCGCTTAAACCGAACATGTTCATTGGGGGTCTGCAAGAATATCGAAAAAATCAATTCGAAAAGGCCGTTTAGACGCGTTTCTTTGAGAGTATTTTTTACGCAAGAAAAAAGAACATGTGTTCGAAGGGTTTCGGTTCGAACTTATCTTGAAAGATGTTCCATTGCAAACCCCATTGGACAATTTCCTTCATGTTCATGTATTCCGCTTAGCACTTTTCAGTCCAAAGGCTTTAATTTGTTTGAACGAATCCGCGCCGTTCGACGTCCACGACTTTTCAAAGAATGTTCACGCACCCGCATGGTTTGTGTTGTTTTGTGGGTTTCATCCTTTTTTCAAACATAAATCAAATTGAGGTATTATATATTGAAAAAAAGTTTATTTAGAAGATTAATAGAATAATAACCATTTCAAATTTTCTTGGGTTAAAGCGTCAATACAGCTCTTCACATAAGTATAAATCCACCTATCAATCTTTCAAAAACTCGTTTTCAAGTTTTTTCAAAAAGTCGTACATATAAACTTTTTTACGATAACTGTAATATGATTATGAAGTTTAAGATGTTAAATTAATGACTAAGATCTCCCACTCAATGTTCATAGTTACTAACATGGAGACTTTTATATGCTGAAAGTAGGATAAGTCTGTCCTCCGAAAACTTTTCAATAGAAAAGAGACCCTTTCGTAGCTTTTTTTGGTGTCCCGGCCACAACCTTCAAAGGGTTTCTTCAGTTTTTTTTTACTAATGTTTAGAACAACATCTTAATATCGGAAAAAGATTCTCGATACTTTTACTTTTAACAACTTGACTAGTTGAAATGAAAACTTTGCGTATTTAGGAAAAAAGTCTTTCAATTGTTTGACTTCCAATTAGCAACTTCCTACGAAAAAAAAGTCTCTTTGGAAGAACTATAAAACAATCAAATTTCAGAGTTTCCTGTTCTTTCGTAACTCTTGCTTATGTGGATTGCTTTTTTTCACACTCTTATTAATGAAAATTTTGTATTGCCAGTTTAGAAAATTTTCCAAACGTCTATTTTTTAGGTAGCAAAAAAGCGAACGCTTCAAGTTTCGACAATAGAAGGGATATGGCACGAGACTCGCGACATGATATGCGATCCAGAACTGAGAGAGCCGCTCATTCAGGTCATGATCGAGCTGACGCACTCGCAGTTCAACCACATTGGCATGGGCCTCCGTCAAACTTTTTTCGAGGTGAAAATCTTCTTTTTATTTATTTTTTGTTGTGAGGCGTCAGTCTATGTACCCATCCGGCTAGATAGTTGAACATAAACTGCCCCTCTCGAAAAAATTTCAATTTTTATATCTTGATTTGGCGAAATAATTTTAAAAAGGCATAATTTTTGGCAAATAAGGAAAAAAAATCGAAAAAAAAAACAAGAAAGCAGTTTTTTCGAATTTTCGATTTTTGTTCTTCCACCGACTTGTGGCTTTGAACGATGGTTTCAGACAATTAGGGCCGTAGGCTGTCAGGAATCGACTGTGAAGTGGCTGAACGCGTTGACTGAAGATGGAAAGAACGTGGAAGGTTTCGAGCCGGTAAAATAAGCTCTTCATTTTCAAACTCTTTTGTCTTGGAAGATGATGGACGATATGATCACTTGTTGGGTTTTGGGCGCCGTCGACGTGAATGTGAAGGAAGACGAGAGTTGGCCGAGTTTGGTTCTTCAACTTGCTCATCAGTACATCAAGTATGATCTGAATATCAGTATTCCAATTTTTTTTGTTCAAGGTTCAACGCGGCCTTCATATCCAAGAAGAACATTGCCCAAATTATGACGCAGGTCCGACAGTTCAGACCGTGTTCAGAGTGATTGCGCGAAATTCAAAATAGCCGCCAGAGAGTGGAGAGATAACTACATACCTAGTTTTGAACTTCGCGTAAATTACTTTTAACACAGCCTTATTTCTATATTCGAATTTTACTTTATCTTTTAAGACCTGTCTTCGAGCGAATTCGAAAGTAACTCCCTTGACATCCGATTGCGTCGACGTTCTCATGAGCATTTTGAAGTTCCAGTTCGTTGTTTTAAAAATTTTTTGGGCATTCAAGGCTTCAAAAGTTAATACATGAAAAGAAAAAAAGTTTCAAAGTTGAAAGATCAAGAGAAGATCGCAGCTTCAGAGAGTGAGATTAGAAAACATGAAGCTCGAAAAATGGAGGAAAAATAGAACCAAAAGAAGTGACGAATTTATCAAAGTTTTAGAAATTTCGCGTTGTTTGACCGTGCAGCATCCTCATGAGACTTGCGAAAGTGCTATAGTGCTAACTTCGAAGGCGGTTTGATCAGATCTACTAGAATGACTTTTTGCGTACGCGACCCGAATTTGACGAAAAATTCCAGATCAAATGCAAGTCTGAATTAAAATATTCTAGAAATCATAGGCTTTTTTTAAATTTAGTAGCTAAAAATAATTTAGGAGTTGTTGTTAACTATAGAGAAGAGCATTGAGATTGAGAGGAAAAGCAGGAAAAAGAAAGAACGATAAGTAAACTTTTTTATTTAAATGTTTTTGTTTTTTTTAAACTATGTCGGTTTTAGTGAAGTTCCGCACGAACTGGGTATTTTGCAACTGGTTCTGACGGCTTGTCACCTAGTGAGCAACCGAGAAATCCGTCCGATCGCCTACGCTTTGACCAGAACGCTCCTAACGTCTCAATATGGCTTGAGGTTTCCTCTTTTTTGATTTATCGGGAAGAAAAAGCTTGAATCTGTTTGAACGTCACAATAATTGAACGGAAAAAGAATTGTGAGCGCACACAAGGATGTTGATCACAATTTCTGCTTGGGGTGTCTTCGGAAATTTCCTTGAACCCATTAGAACAATAAATAATGGGTTTTCATATAGATTTTACTCTTTACTGTAGTATTTAAGGAATTTCAGTCAATGAAGATCCAGATAAATGCACAAACTCGGTTTTTCGAAATAAAAAGAGTAAAATAGGCAAAGTCGGAAAGGGTGGGAAGAGGCTCCATAGAAATTTTAGTTTCAGGGTGACAATGGTTCCTTTTTTGCTGCCTCTCCCTCTTTCCACCATTTCTCGAGCCTTTGAAATTCCAGAAAAAATGGAAGTCTTGATGAAGGGACAATTTTTGCTGTCTTGCTGCGGCTTTCCTCAAGCCTATCTCTTTTAGCGGCCATTATTCACCATTGCGATTTTGCCCGGGGAATTTTCCATATGCATTCCGCAAAAGCTAGGAATCATGCATTTATATCAACTAGTCATTTTTTTTTTCTATTTTTTCATGAATTAAGTTAAAGAAAGATCTTTCTTGTTTAAAATCAGGCAAACGCCATGTCTCACAGAAAGAAGATGAGCCTGAATAGTTGATTTGATTATAAAAAAATTGAAAAGTTTAAGATCGCTGGCGTCGATGTTGGATGTCTTGGAGTGGGAAGCAGCACAGAAAAGAATCGATCTCGATAAGCTTTGTCGTGTGCAACGAGGCGTCGTCTACTGTCTGACCAACTCATTTTGGAGCACGAATGTTTGTTTTTCTTTCTTAATCGCTTGGAAAAATGAATACATTGCGGAATCCAGAAATAATCGTGAGTTTTGCAGAGAATCGACAACGATGTGAAGATATCTCCAACGTCGATAATCAACCGTATGAGCAATTTGTTGGACCGGGATATTAATATTGCCGAGGGTATCTTTCCGTTTTTATATTTATATTCAGATGGTTTGATTTTAGATGTGTTAGCGGCAATTCTCGTTCTGATGATCAACGACGGGAAGATTTTGCAGCCTGCGACGTGGATCTGTATCAGTGAAGTTCTTCAAAAGCTTCTTCATCTGTGTCATGAGGTGCTGCTCATCACCAAAGGCTGTAAAAAGGCGAAGCGACAATTTTTTTACTGGCGTTAGATCAAAAGCATGCATGAAGAACCTCCAGAGCATCAGAAGTTCTCTCATTCTCTGGAATTCCGTTTCCTCGCATTTTGACCAGCTCAAACACGTGCGCCAGCGTAGATATGAAAAAAGAAAATGCGGTCATAAAGGGGGTTCAAAAAACAATCCCTGGGAACGCGGTATTTGATTTCTCATCCTGAAAAGGATAACTCTTCGTGTTGAGACGTGGCCTAACAACCCACGGTCTAGTTTTGTCACTTCGTAGTTATATTTAGCAATAAAATAATACAAAAGAAGCACAAAACAGCGGGAAACCATGTTTCCTGCATTCTGGCCTCTGGTGTGAGATGAGAGTCGTCTTTTTATTGATTTCGTTTTTTTTTTGTTCTTCTTTCTTAGTTCTGTCAAGTCTCGGGTTAAGAACATGCCGTATTTTTTCGATGCTTGATTTCCGAGAAATTTCCATATTTCTGCATTTTGGTGTTGAGCTTTTTCGATACTTGGCAACAACGAGAATGTGATTTTTTTTTCGAAATGACTGTAATTTTCCGATT
The DNA here is from genome assembly GCA_904845305.1 of Caenorhabditis auriculariae. NCBI lineage: Eukaryota > Metazoa > Nematoda > Chromadorea > Rhabditida > Rhabditidae > Caenorhabditis > Caenorhabditis auriculariae. The sequence continues at coordinate 46,788 of CAJGYM010000200.1, read as the reverse complement.
TTTTTGTCCTTTCATGTTTTCGAGGGGCTAAAGATTTTCACCTAAAATTTTTTTAAATGTTCAGAACGTCGAATACCTGGATGCCTGCGAATACATTATCAACGAAATGTTCAAAGTAATGGAGAGTTTACACAAAGTCTGTGATTCAGCTAGTTTTTCTCATTCGTATGTAACTTTCAGGACAAACATCTTCTGGCCAAACCGGATCTCATGTATGCCCTAGTTGAGAAATACGTTCGAATTTTCTCTATCGACTCTACCTGCGTTCTTTCACTCATCGAATTCAAATTTTCTGTTTTTCGACCTTCCACTTAAAGTTTTCAATCATCTTTTCCAGTTGTTGACACCTTCTTCGAGAAATTTTGTGGATGAGGCGTTTCAGCTCGTCAAGGAATTTATGCGACGCAAACACGGACATTACAGGAGGGATAAGGTGAAAAAATATTTCGGCTTTTTCATTTTTTCTGAGAAAAATATACTCTAATAGGGTTCAACAAAAGGGTTCAGGTTATTAGTTTTAATTTATGTTCTGAAATTAGTTACAATATTTTCAATTCGATTTATAGCCTATTCAGATTTTGAATGTCAATTCATCGCTCAAACTCCGCCCCTTATGCGTAGATCAAACCAATCAGAGAGCGAACCATCCACAGAGCGTCTTTGGGGGCGGAGTTTGCTGCTTGACGTTCGAAATCTGAACAGATGCAAACAGTTGCTTAGTCTAAAGTTCGATAGAAGCGGCACTCGTACTTTTCTGGTCGATATTTTCTTTTCTCAAGTGGTTTTGTTTATTTTATACATTTCAAGGTCGTCGAGCAAGTACACAAGTTTTACCTCAAGTATAAGAATATTGCCGAGAAGGAAATTGTTAACGAGGTTATCATTCCGATGCTTCGGTTCACGGAAGCCGAAACGGACGAGCAAGTACAAGTTAGTCATTGAATATAAAGTTAAGAAATTTAAAATTGACTCACCTTCACGAAAATTGAGCTTTTTTGTACAGTATCACTTGATAACGGTGATGCTTGATGTGATGCGGGTCGTGTCGATGTCGAGCGGCGGTCCTTTTCTGGACCTTTGCAATTTCTTCCGCTTGATTTTGGTGCAAACTATCTATGTGCCAGAGCCTCGCGGTGGATCTGAAAAGCATGTCCGGTTTGGGAAATCTTCTGAAGAACGTTTGGAACGGTTTATAAAAGGAAATTCCATGCTTGTTGCAGAGCTGTCGTTTTCAAACTTGGAAGTGTTGGTACTTGGAATTCAAGACGTCATTTCAAGCAGATGGAAGCATTTTACTCTTCCTATGTTCAACGTTATTCTCGGTACTAACTTATTTTCTTTGTACTCAAAGTACAAAATGGCTTTTCAAACGTTTTTTCTCAAATTTAGCCTAGTTGGCTCGATCGAAAACGTTTCAGATGCTCTCGTAAGCCACTTGTTCGTGCAGTACAGCGCCGGTTGGATTGGAGCTCATGGCGGAGAAATTCGAGTCAGGATATTCGAAATTCTTCTCTCTTTTTATTGCTGTCCTATATCGAACAACTTGAGTACGTTAGTTTTTTTTTTCAACAGAGAAAATGAGCAAGTTCAAGCTAGAGTAAAAAAACAGAAAGACGAGCCTTTGCATCGGTGAACGTTTTTTTCAAAGCCATTAAATATCAAAAATTTTTTTTACAGAAGAGGGGAATTTCTTCCGAAAAAACGAAAAATTTCATTTTTGTTTCAATTTTTCCATGTTTTTGGTTTATTTCTCACATTTTTTTAGAATTTATCACGCGAAAAGATCCTACACTTGAAGATTAAAGTTGGAAATTCATTTCGAATGTAGTTTCTCGATTTTCTCGCTTCATTAAAACTTTCAGTCCACTGGAGATACGAGGAAGACAGATATGTGGAGAATACGAGAATCCGGCGCACGCCAATCACGTCGAAACCATCGGCCAACGCCCCCAACAACACTCGTGCATTGGTCGATGGCTTCTGTTGGAACGAAATTTGCTCCATCGTCGAGTTTTCACTGCGATTCGATGTGTGGTTCGTAGGGAGCAACTGATTCATTTTAGCGTTTCAACAAAAAGACATTCTTCAATGTTTAGGTGGCCTGTTGGCAGAGCGATCATTCAAAGGATTGGTCGGATTCTGGAGTATCCGGAGACTATCCGAACGGCTGAAGTTCACAATGTGAGTCGAGATTTCAGCAATGAAATCGAAATCTTCTTTCAGATAGAAGGTTTGGTTGGAAAGCTCATCGAGTTCTACCAATCCTCAAAGAGGTTTGAGTTGGACGCCGACTGTCAAAAAGAGCTCGTCAAGTATTTGCCACCGGTTTTGAGCACTCTGGTCAGTACATATGAATATACGAATGTTATATAAGCTGTAGATGGGTTTTCAGACAAGAGTCGGAAAAAATAGGTAATTATAGTATTGTCTCACAGTGAGACTTTCAATTTATCCTGTCAATACAAAATTTTCGATTTTTTCAGTTAACATACACTGAAAAACGTCAGCCTCAACGGAGTATTTGCATGATTTTGATTGAATGTGCACGTATCGGCAGTTGCGAGGTGAGCTATAGGCTATGTTTGAAGGGTCTGATTTGACCTCTTACGCGATCCGACAAGGAGGAATTGTTTCAGGCGATTTTGGCGTGCGACGTCGCGATCCAACTCGTGCCGTCAGTCATGTCGGGGCTCGGTCATCGACTCATAGACCACATACTCAACTTACAACCAACTGCTGTGAGTTAGGTGTCGCGACAACCGCGACTTTTTCTTTTCCAAAAAGTAGTGCCCGTGAAAGTCCGCATTCTCATGTGTGCACATACAAAGTGTAGGAAGTACGTAAAAACGCTACCATGCACTTTTTCTCGGTTGCGTGTGCGGTTCAGCAGAATTAAATTTTTTTTTTGTACGAAGACTCTTATCTAGGCCTAACATCCCACAACTTCTTCATTCTTAAATCGTTGTCGAGCAGAGACTAAGCTTTAATAAGATGAATTTTTCTCAATCGAAGTGCGAAAAGCGTGCCAAGCTGAAATTAAAGAAAACAAAGACATTCTAGGCTTTTCCTAAATCTGATAAATAATGGGTTCCATCTCGAGCTGAAAATTAAAGCCGAACCAGAACCCGCCCCGCGAAGTGGTCAATTTTTTCAAATGCTAGTTTTTTTCTCTCGATTATTTTGGTGTATTTTATTGAATAGTTGATGTCTTTTTCGGATATGTCGGGCCCATATTGGCCCGCTTCTGGTTTGAACTTATTGGATCAGTTTAGGTTCGCGCGATTCCAATAATGGAACTGCTGTCTGACGCTGCAGAAGTCGTCGAATTTCATCAGTTCTTCCAGGTGCTTAGAATGAACTTTTCCGACATCCATTGCTTTATTGGTTTGTAGGAAGAGCATTTTAAGAAAGTTTGCTCGATTCTCTCGCCCTATACCAATGTACATCGCTTCAACACTTTCATAGTGTCAGCCATGCATCGGATCATGATGCGATGGTTTGTACGGGTTCCCGATAAGTGGAAGCATTCCGTCAGAATGTAAGTCGCTCTTTTTGAAAATTTAAATTTGCAACATTGAAAGAGAATTTTGTACAAAAAACTTCAGACATTTGGAGAAATGCATCGAGAAGATCAAAAATTCGCCCGTGGTACAGACTGTAGGGAAAGATGATGATGCGAAAGCTGTTCGGAAGCCCAGTGGAGACGGCAGACAGGTCTGAAAAAGAAGCGATTTATCGAAAAAGACACGAAGAACACTTGATAGGAAACTCTGAAAAATGTTTTCTGTATGCTACATTTAATACAATTAAACGCAAAGAAATCGGAGTTCCGTTTAGAGCTTCAAGGTTTTTTTTAATGACCTCTCCAACCAATTTTGCGGCTCACCAAAAGTTAAATGTTTTGATTATTTTGTTAACTTTCCAAGCTCGAATCCCATCGGAAACGCCAAGAAGAAAACTTCTCAGGTGCCTGGTGATTTGTTCATGGTCGGTGGCCAACGCGACAGTGAATCCAGTGAATCGCTCGATCAATGTGTGCCCCTGAAAATGAAAGAAGAGAAGCTTCAGAATCAAGTTTGAAATCTGAAAATTTTTGTTGTTTTTTATCAAACACTCGATTTAGACGCTATACGAAATACAAAAAGCCCTCGACTCGTTTTTCAAACTGCCAAAGATCCATGACAATCATGGACATTCTGTGGTTATATCCCAATAATTCCTATTTTCTAAATTCCTTTTTATAGCCCCCAGCTCCGTTGTGTGAAACTACCCAAGAGCACTATTACTTGAACGATGTCATCATAACCGTTAGGACAATTGCTGAGAAGCCGAATTCGCCGTCGGAAGGTTTCAGGTCGCGTGGAATGATTTGAACAAGCGTTTGCAGAGAAAGAGCCGGACTTCACAGTACGGAGCGAAAGTCAAGAATGTCTCGTCAACTGCTCGTCTTCATCGTCTCTCAATGACCCCCAGACGAGGCCAAGGAAGACATCATTTTTTGAAATGGTCAGTTTTTGTCGTCTTCGAAAGAATGTGTGGCGAGAGTAAGTATATTGTAAAAAATAACTGGAGACGCGACCATCCATTCAGTAAAATCATTTATTTATTTTTTTTTTAGTCAGATCTAATCGACTAGGCGGTGAACAAGAACTTTCAAAGTTATATCGAACAACCACTTTTGGCGAACTAGAAGTCCGAACATGTAGTTGATCAAGCTGAAAGCATGGTCTTAGGGTCTTCCGCCTTGTTCTTCTGCAAGTAGACCTCCCAGTTGCGCCTTGACAAACTCAGAATGTAGCGGATCTTGTGCTGACCAGGGAACGTTTTTTTACCCCCCGGTTGAACTTTTGCGGAAACTTTGCTTAAGTGTACTTTAGGACCTCCTGATTCCAGAACAATAAAAACATTTCTCGCAAGATCTTGTTTCTGAGTTTTGGAGCTTCAAAGTGTGCAAAATACGCAAATTAGGCCAAAAAAGCGCTATTTCGGGCTTTTGAAGTGTCCTAACTCGAAAACGAGATCTATTGCGAGAAATTTTTTTCTTTTTCTGGAATCAGGGGGTCCTAAAGTACACTTCAGCAAAGTTAAAAAAACATTTGAATTGCCGAAATCAACTTGAACACAATGTTTCATATTTCCTTTCACTTTTTACAAATTCTTTTCAGACGAGAAGACGTTACAAGTCAGCTTTCTCGAGTAGCCAGAAAGTAGAGAGAAAGAGTCTGGTCGATATGGGGAAAACTCTTGACGACATTTATTCGACCGTCAGCAGTCCTCCGAGAGAAATCGGTATGGTATATCAAAAAGTTTTGGAAAACAATTGAATGAAATTTTTTCACTTTTTTTTTTTGAATATCATTGAAACTTTCAGTACCCGTGGTGAACTTCACCCAGTTAATCGTCCGTCACATGTACGGAAAAAGCAGTTGGATGATGCGGACTTTTGACGAATGGCCGCACGACTTTGAGACTTGTTTGACCAACGAAGAGTTTTCATTTTTGGCTGCTTTTTTCAGCCCTGTCACTTCCACCCGACGTCGGCATGCTCATGCAGCACATTGACACAATGGGCGGCGCAAAAAAGCTGACAACTAGGCCCGGCGATCAGGAAGGATTGCAGCGGGCGCTCCGGATCTTGGACATGGTTAGTTGAAGTGGAGGCCTGCGCAGAAACTTCATGGAGAGTGTAGCCCTTTTTTTCACGGCTGCTACCACACGCCTGCGTTTTTTTTTTATCTCGCCGACGGAGTCATCGAAACATTAAAAGCCGATCGTCTACTTGTACCTTTAACGCTATTTTGAAAAGCGGCTCTCGCGATATGACTATAATTTATCATTAATAAACGGCTTTTTTTTCCTATTTGCTTCTTAGAGTAGTTTTCATGAAAAAAATTTACAGAAGCCAGCTATCGAAAACCACGCTGTTGGAATCGTCTACATTGGGGCCGCCCAGACCTCCGAATCCGAAATCCTAGCCAACAAATGCGGTTCCGCCCGTTATTCTGCGTTTCTCGCGTGAGCTTCAAAATGCATTTTCCAATGTTAAAGCCTACCACTGTAGTGTAGTACCGCTTAAGAAGATCAACTCCTCTATCTCGTTTTTGAGAAATACTTGTTCGTTGAATGCTTCAAACACAGTTGTAGTTTTTTTTTAGGATTTTTAGGAATTCAGTAACATGAGATACTCATGATGAGAAGAGGACGATACAAACTGAATATTATCGAATTTATCAACGCTTCTTTAGTACTTTTCTGTTTTTAAACGAGTTTTCCCTGTTATTTTCATGTTATTTGTGAATTCTTGTTGTTTAGTTACCATTCAATTTATTTATTGCGTAAAATCAAGACACCTAATTTTAAGAGAACTGGAAAAGAATTTTCCCAGAAAAATCTTTGAGTCAAAAAATTTTTAAGGAAATTAAAAAACTACCCAAAAGCATTTTTTATATCGTGGTTCAACTTCTTTTTTCAATTTCAGAACTCTTGGAAAAGTTACCAAACTCAAAAACTGCCCCGGCGGTTTGCAAGAAGGCGTCCATGGCCACTACACCTATCAATTCTGTGACGAAATGAGCGAAATTGTTTATTTTTTTTGTCTTTTCGTCAGTCTTCAAATCTGTTTTCAGACTTTTCTGGTGGCCACGCTGATGCCTACAAACCTGGAAAAAGACAAAGATTGTAATATGAAGAAAAAATTGATTGGCAACAACTACGTGACCATCATTTGGAACGAGAGCGGGACGCCTTTCAAACTGGGACAGTTTTGCCGAACTTTTGTTCAGGTTGCTTTAGAGGTATGTATGGCCCTATTCAAATTCACGCAACATGATAAACGCGCCATCTATTCTATCATTGAAGTTTTGAATTTCAGGTGACTCCGCAGGACGAACAAAATCTATTGGTGCAGGTGCACGCCAAAACAGAAATTGGATGTTGGCTTGCCATGCGACGCTGTCTGGTCACGGACAGGTGCTTCCGCTATTTTCTTTTGAAAGTCTCTATGTTGCATCACCTTTTTGAATTAATGAAAGAATCTGTTTCTATTTGGTGGGCTACTTTGAGAAACTTCAATTTTCTGAGCCTCGTTCCCATTCACCTATCGTATTGCCTTTTTCCTCCACAAAACTTAATTTTTTCGGAAGTAATTCATCTGCAAATAACACATTCAATTTAGTCCAAAAAATTCAAGTTTTCTCCTTATAGGGTAGTAGCTCGGCTACTACGGAAACTGACTGTCCGAACTCAATTGTCGGTGAACGTGTGGATGAGCATTCAAAATGGCGACAACTACATTTCTCGAGGCGTCGACCGCCTCAGGAAGATTCAACAAATTGCCGAAAAGTACACTGGCTATTGATTTTCTTTTTCCTGTTTATTTTTCTTCAGAGTTTACTTTTTACATATTTTTCAATAGGTCGCTTAGTAATATATTGCATGTTCTGTCCAATTCGAAATTCTATTCCCATTTATCTATTTTCACACCAGCACGAGATCTTCTGTAATATTCAAGTTTGTCTTCTAATGTCTACTTTAAGCTTTTCAAAGGTTTCCCTTTTCCAATTATTGTATTTACACTCGAATCGCCTTTTCATTCAGTTAGTTTAATTGTATTCAACTCGGGTCATAGTTGTTCAGGTACTCAACTCGCTTTTGCTTTTTTACTTTTTTCCACGGTAATAACCTTCATTGAATGGGTATTTTTGAGCGGTATCGTAAGTGTTTTTGTTATTTTAATTCTTTCATCACAAAGCACAATTTTCGAAAGTTCTTGAATAATTTAATGGAAAATTATAAATTTTTTTACTAAATCTTTACTATCCAAGTTTATTCTCATGGTTATCTTGTCCTGTCAATAGAATTTTTACTGAAAAATAAGTTTTTCTTTCAGAAACAGTTTTTTTGCAGATGTCGCGAAATGTGGAGATCAAAGCTGTAATTAAAAGCTTTGATGATGTGATCAAGAGTTCACGGCAAATTTCCGGGAAGGAAGCCGTTATCTTGAGGTGAAATTTGGAAAATTCATTTGAAAAGTTTTTCAAAGTATATTTTCATAAGTTGGATCAAAAATCGAACTTTTTCGATGGGATGAAGGTGGAACGAGAGAATTAACTGCAACCGTTCTTTTTTGTCGTTTTTTCAGTAGTTTCAACATCCCTTTTGGCAAAAATACTTTCTGCGGTACATCCATTTTCAAATGTGAGGAGATGAACATTCATCAATAATCCCCCAGAAAAATTGATCTAAAAAGATTCGAAACCTGACAACTGTTACCAAAACTTTGAGTCTGAGATTAACTCCTGCGTTAAAATTTTTTTCTTGTTCTGGAATCCGGGGACCTGGTATACATATCACCAAAGTTTCATCGATACTCTCGAATCGTTCATTTCTTAGACAGCACGATGTATTTTACAACTCTCCAAATGGGCGTCTGAAGCTAAGAAGCGTTACTGAAGCAGGGAATGTGAGCAAGATATAAGGAAAATTGTCAAAAATCTTGCGTTTTGGCAGAAGAAGACGGAACTCATTTGGTACGATCGACCGGACGTCGCTGGTCCAAAGGTCAGCAACTTCACAAAATTCGACGTGCCGGAGAGTTTGATTGAATCGATGAAGGTTTTTTTTTTTGGATTTTTAAGTCATCGTAGCAAAATGAGTTTTAGGCGACACTGCAAGCATCTATGGGAGTGAAAGGAGAAATTAAAAAGGTTGTAAGGAATCGACTCTTAATTTGCTTCAATTTCGTTTTGACTAGGAAAGAAGCCTATTTTTGTACGGACAAACGCGCATTCACATTGATCGTGTTGAAGGTCTTGGAGATTTCCTGGAACTTGAGGTAGGACTTATCTTTTGAATCGCCTGGCTGGGTTTATTCTCAAATTTCGAGATTTTTTTAAATTCATTTTTTTGAAAGAAGATTTAGTTTCTGATCAGGGAAAGCAAATTTGACTCAAAAGTTCCCTTATGAGCTTTCAGCCCTTTTGGGGATACTCGCAGGAGAGTGTTCTGAGGTGGAAAGGCCTCTGTACTTAGACAATTCCGGAGAGCGTCAACAGAATTTGATTATAGAAGTTCGACTCACGTTTTTTTGAATTTAAAATCTCTGCTTTGGTGGATAAAGAAGAAATTCACTTTTTAAACTTTTTCTGCCTAGCTAAATGCTGAAATTCCATTTTGAAGACTTTCGAATATATTTTTTCTCAGTTGCTTTTCTAATTTCGTAGAAGCCGTAGAAGTCTCGTGTTAAAATAACGATTTTTTGAGCATCCCTTACAAGTTCTATTGTGTTATTTCATCTTCAAGGTGTATCCTCTGGCTTGTTATTTTTTTCATTCAGAAAAATTATAAGCTGGAACAAATTGAAGGTGTGTCTGGCCGAAGACGATACAGTGGATAAAGGAGAGCACATCGCTAGGGAAATCTTGCGAGAACTTGGAATTAAACACGAGGATTTGCTCGAGGGCGCCTACATGGACATGCTCATCAACGCTGGCAAATGAGATCTTTCTTTCCAAGTTTTTGAGTCTTTTGAAATCCAGAAATAAAATGGTTTGCAAGTGTAGTGAAAGAAAAAAGAACCGAAAACGGAGTTTTAACTTCAAGAAGATGTTCGTTTGTTTTTTAGAGAGGCTTTTAAAAATGCGAGTTTTTATCAAGTTATTACAACTTTTTTTTCAAATCTTCAAAGGCTCTTCATCTCTTTTTTCTTTTGATTCATACAGAATAGCTATCAAAGATTTTATTAGAATTTCAAGCTCCGTTTCTCTCTCATTAACTGGCTTTTTTTCTCCAGTTGCGGCTGCTCGGCGAAATTAATTCCTTCTCGCCCTTTTCGTTTCGCGATAAGGTCTTTTATCGAGTTTGCATTGTTCTCTCTTGAACTATGAAGGAATGAGAAAAAAAAGATGGCGAAGAATTTTTCAGAATATTCGAAAAGAAAAGGTCGAATCAACATGCGGGAAAAGCCTTCAGACTCGTTATTTCTGTTCTTTTTTTCAGTCTTTTTTTATTCAATTATATTTCAGAATATCCGAGTGAATAACACTTTTTTTCTTTGAGTTTTTTTAGATTGAGAACAATTTTTTTAAAAAAATTCCATTTTTTTAACGACTTGAAATTTTTTTCAACAATCTTGAAAATGAAAAACGATCAAATAATAATAAAAAAAGAAAAACAAGCGTTGAATTATTTGTTCTATCGAATGCTGACTAACCACGAATAATTTTTTTGTAGGGTAATCTCCGGAATACTTACAAACTTTTTTTAGAAAAAAAAAGTTTCAGTTTTTGGGGTTTAATCAGTATACTTGAGGGAGCTTGTAGAGAACACTGAGTCGAATGCTCTTTTGCCTCTTTTCCCTCCCCTCTCTTTCCCCTTCTCCCTTTTGAAGCAAACACGCGACTCGTTTTTTTTCTCTTTTATTAGCAAAATTTCCACTGTGACAGCGATTCTTTATTTTAATAGAAATGCGACTTTAACTTTATCCTTCGTGGATTTTTTATTTTATTTTTTTTTAGGAATTTACACGTTTTTATTGAAATTATTCACGCTCATTCCTTTTCCTGTGTTCAAACTATATTTTTACGTCGTGACCCAACAAAGGTATGCAAAAAGGTCGGTAGCGGCAAACCACGGCTTCATAATCTCCAGTCGTCCCAGAAGAACGGATAGGTCTCTAAATCCCGAGCTCGTAGGCAATAAAGGGGAAAATGATTTTTCGCTGTTTCCTGTAACTCAAAAAGGATGTCAATCAGTGTTCTTACCACGGCAATTTGTTCCTATCTCTCTGAATTCCTTATAAAACCTTATGACATCAGCAAAAGTCGCAGTTTTTTTTTTACTTTACTGTTTACGACCTCAATTACTGATTATCAGGACCTCGGCTAGTCAATTTGAGGCGCAAAAAAACGTTCGAGCGGTACAAAGGCGTGAAAAGAAGAAGAAGTTTTTTTTCAAATATAATAGCAAACTAAATATTCTCTTGGAAATATACATTCATTTTTTTCTGTTGTTTTGCGTCTTAAGAAACCAAAAAGCAGTTCATCAAAGTTTTTTTTAAACATTTTTTTCCACGCCCTCCAATACTTCTGTTCTCTCTTGTGTATTCAAATTAATTTTGAGTCTGAACTAGGGACTTTTTCTTTTTTTCAACCAAGCCTCAAGTTTTTCACAATTTGTTTCCCTATAAATGAAAGAACTTGCTTTCCGGAAAATTTCCTTTTTGTTTTGGATTTTTTTTGTTGTTGTTGAGAATTCAATGCTCTCCATTCTTTAAATCATTTTTCATTCTGTTTCCTTTTCTCCTAGACGTTTGATGAATTGTTGCGACTGCAATACTTGTTGGTATAGAGCCAAAAGGAAAAAGAAAATCTTGAAAAAATATGTTCATTCAGATTCTTTCTCGATGGTAACAGTTTTGACTAGTTTTCAACAGTTTTCTCACTTTTTAAAAATTGAAAAAAAGTTTGTAGCTCTACTTTTTTTTTTCAATTTCTTGCATTTTGTTTGTTTCATTCGATACGTCGCTGTTGTTAATTTACGAAATAACTCTCGTAGAAACATTGATAAAATTGATGGCTTCCTTTTCAGCTGAATGAACGATAGGGCCAAGACACCGACTCCTTCGGCCTCGTCGTCTTCCTCAAGCAGTGGCGAAGTCTGTTTTTCACCGACACACTAGAGTGGTAGCTCATTTGAGGCCCTGCACTCATGCCGTGTTCAAAGTGTTTCCGCGAAATCCGAAATAGCTTTCAGAGAGTGGAAACGACAACTTAACTTTTGAGAGACGGGCATGATTTTTAATTTCGCGGGAATTACTTTGAACACGGCATTAGATTGCGATAAATTTTCACAGTGTTCCCAAACAGGACTTCTCCAATTTTTAGAAAAGTTTAGATGTGTTTTACCCAGGAACGCCAGAGCGGTCCCTTTAATGGCAACATTGGGGGTCCGTGAAGGCCACTCGAGACCCCTATGTGGGTTCACTAAAGCGGGGAAAAAGTTAGCCCCTCAAGTTCGAGGGAACCCTATGTTCAAGCCAAATTTGCCCGGTTAGAAGCCTTGCCTGTGAGTTCCATTCAGGAACGTCGTGCCATCTCTTTAAAAGTTCAAAAAGTTTTTTCGGTAAATGCAGCACAAAATAAGTTTATCTTATCTCCTTTAACTTCTTGTTTTACGGCGAATTCCTTTCTTCCAGGCTTCAAAACTGCCGTCAGTTGTTTATTCTTTTCCTCAACGGCCAACATCAGCTGCCGGGTCTATTGGTTTGTTTTCGTTCTTCAAATTGTAAATATTGATTGAAATCATGAAAATAGATGCATATTTGGAAAGTTCGAAACTTTTAAGAGTGCGTCGTTGCTTTTTTCCATTGCATCGAGCACTTTCATCTGATCGAATAAAATAATTTTAGATGGTTTCGAAATATATCAATTGGGGTGGACTGGTTTAAAGTTGGATTGCACAAGACTCGATCTCGTGTCGATTTAAAAGAGACAAACTTCATCTCTTCTCGAAATTCCAAAAAATTTCACGACAAGGCTCGTCTTGTTCTCGACTCAAAATGAAGTTTTTACTTTTCAATTTCGTCTTGAAAATCAAAAAGAGCTTGCATCTCGTCCCAAAATTCCGTTTGAAAAACTTTCTCATCTCGTCTCGAACTCAAAAAGTCGCTTCTCTTGCAACCCCGGTTTGAAGATGCTGGTACGTCGAACAGCTCTACACCAACTGAAGACATCGAGAAGGAGCTCAATGAGCCGATGGAGCCGGCGACACGGTTCGCTCTCGCCAACCTCACAACCGCCATCCTTCGTCTCGACTTCTGGGATGACCTCGACCCCAACTCCATGTTTCTCATCAATTTGAAAGTCTTTTCGCACGTTAATTTTTCAGATACTTTTGCAAAACTACCTTCAACATCATTATGACTTACCTCGAGCTCCCAGAGAAAGTCGTCAAAAGCCTGAAGACCCATTTGGAAGTTTCTATTTACATTCGAAAACCTTGAAAATGCGCTCTATCACTTAGGGAGAGGAAATTCTACCTGACATTGGGGCGTTGATTCTGACAATCAGAGACGATCCCGTGTGCAGAAGATCTGATGCGACCGCTTTTCTTGCTGGATTTCTCTACGCTTTCATCGGCTCAGGTACTTCCTATTACTGGTTTCTAACTGATGAACAGCCATCCAAAAATTTCTCACGTGCGCGACATGGTTTTACAAAACGAAGTCGCGCATGATGCCTTCAAACTTTTAAGGTAGGTAGACCAACGGGAGGGTTCTTCATACCGGAAGAAGCAGGGTTGCACGGAATTCCGTTACCTGTCTTCCGCATAAATTTATCTTCCTTAACCCTCGAAAATTTCTATTCCGTGCAACCCTAGTACTGAGGCTTGTCAAAGTTTTGCCGGCGCGCTCGAAATGTGTTGCGAGTAACTGGAACCCTGTTGAACTGATAATACTAGGGTCTGGAAGAATGAATTGAACACGAGCAAAGAAAGTGTCACGGTAAAAGTAGTCGAACCTGATTTTTCATGAAAAGAGCGCAAATTATTTGAATGACAAACTTTGAAATCCTGCGAGCTTTGAAAACTATCCAATTTTTTCTTCAGTAAACTACGATTCGCGGTATCGCGTTTTCTTGCGACATATGTCCACTCTTCTTGGCGTCATGTGGGACGAATTCGAAATAGTTTATTATTTTTATTTTTGGAAAATAAAACGAAAATTTGTCATATTCAGGTTGAAGAATCGTTTGCGTCAAGATTGCTAAGTGAGCAGTTTGTTGAGACAGAGTGAGTTCTGGCTTCAAATTTCTCAAATTTTTTCATATTCATTCGTTAATTTTCAGCGGAGAAAAAAGAGTGGAACGGTAATTTTGGTTGTTGTTTGGTGATTGTTCTGTGTTGTGCTTCCTCAGAAAGAAAAATGTTTTCGATTTTGAAAAAAATATAGGCATAATTTCCATCAATAGCAGCTATGCTCTTACTGAGAAAAGCTGGAGTGGTTCTTACAGGGAGAGAGAAAACTGCCTTTAGTGAATTGAATCTCATTCAGAAGTCAACGAAATTTCTTCCTAGAAAGGTGTCAATTTTTATGTCGTAGGCGAGCCGAGGCGACTATTTACGTCTTTTCTCATTTTTTTTAAAGACTGGAGGTATTGTGAAAGAAGCTGAATGTTTTTGCAGACACAGCCGGCAAGTTCGCATGAAAACGGCAAGAAACAAAAAGATAAAACGGTACCTGAAGATTGGAGTAGCTGGCGGTGTCGGCGGGGTTCTCATCGGTACTCCAAGGGAGAAGAGACGTCTGGAGAGCTGATTTTAAGGGTTGACCGGCGGCCTGGCAGCACCTCTGGTGGCCGCGTCTGCCGGCTTGCTGATTGGCGGTGGTGCCCTCGCCGGGTTAGCTACGACTGCAGGTGCCGCCATCCTCGGAACGACTATGGGCGTTGCTGGCGCTGGTTTCACGGGTTACAAGGTTGGTTCGTATAGCAGGTCTTTGGAGAAACAAAGAAGTATGTTCAAGATGAAAAGTTAGCAATTCCGGAAGTTTTATGCTGCAAATCTTTCTCTCCTTTTTTATTACGCGAAAAGAGGTAGAGAAACTTCAAAAAAATTGAATTTCAAAGCCTTATACACTGCCCGTCATAGTTATAGACTCAAAATGCGGTTGGACTTTCGAAATTCGTCAAAGAATGCTTTTGGTCGGGTCATAATTATAGACGCACCCTGGGTCAGATCTCCTCTTTGACTTGAGTTGTAACTTTCGCGTTTCTTTTTCATTCGAAATTACCGCTTAAGTGAGTAGGAAGCCACAGCATTTTAAGTAATTTGATTCGAGCGATATAGTCAATGTTTCTCGACTTGAAAGGCGAGGGAGGCGGGGCAAGGGGCGGGACGCGTAGCGTGTGCGTTCGCGGTTCTTGGCACGTGTTCAATTCAACCGCCATTGACTCTTTGAAAATCCCGCTTTTTGCTCTTTTGATTCCTTTTTCAATTATTTATTGATTATGTTCATGTTTTCATCAAAAAGTAGTAGAAAACATTGAAAAAGAGCGGTTGCCGAGCTTTTTGAATAGTCGGCGGCAATTGAATTGAACTCGTGCCAAGAACCGCGAACGCACACGCTACGCGTCCCGCCCCTTGCCCCGCCTCCCTTGCCTTTCAAGTCGGGAAACATTGTCTATACTAGTTTATTATTAAACCTGGACTTTTACAGATGAAAAAACGAGTTGGCGCCATTGAGGAGTTTGCGATTGAAACACTATCAGAAGGAACAGATCTACACTGCACACTGGTCGTTAGTGGTTGGGTGGAAGACGACACTGTAGGTGTAGGGAAAATCGTTTTGGCCTGACTTGAGACGGCGGGATTGCATTAGCCGCGTTGAATCTACCGTTAAACTTGTAATTTATCATTTAACTGCTCCCCAGTCCTGCTAATTTTCTCAGTATGAGATTATTGCGCGCGCAAAGATAAATGTCCAACCGCATTTTGAGCAAGTCAGGCCGAATCGACTAGAACTCAAAAAAAGGGAATTTCAGACTCCAGAACAAGCTTTCGAATATCAATGGAGACATATCAAGCATTCCCGAGAGCAGTACTCTCTCAGGTGCACACCGGGATTTGGTACAAAGTGAAAAGAGGAGATTTTGAGATACGAGAGCAAGTACTTGACCGAATTGGGCAACGCCATTGAATACTTAATGGGTTTTGCCGTTTCAGTTGCAATCCAGCAGACGTTACTCGAAACTGCTCTTGCTGGTCAGGGGTTTTTTTTTTTGAAAAGTTCTCAGAAAAAAGTTGCGCTTTTTCAGTTTTTGTCTATTGAATTTTTAATTTTTGTTTCCATGCTTTTTTATTTTCATAAAAAGTATGCAACGGATGCATATTTCTTCGAGACAGCTTCAAGAAGAAAATCTCCAAAGCGACAAAAGCTGTTGTATACGAACCGTCTATTCTTAGAGCAAACTGAGAGAAAGGCTTTTGTTTCCTCAAATTGAAGAGTCTTTTTGAAATTGAACTTGCACAGAAAAAAAAAGATGTTTATTGTGTAGGGTTGATGTCGGCGGTAGCGTGGCCGGTCGCTTTGATCTCCGTGTCCTCAGTGCTTGACAACCCGTGGAACGTCTGCATATCGAGAGCAGCTGAGGTAACGAGTCAATTGAGACTATACGAAGACTATATATGTTACACGCAGGTAGGTGAACACTTAGCGGAAGTTCTGCTCAGTCGGTCTCACGGCAAGAGACCCATCACCCTCATCGGCTTCAGCCTTGGCGCTCGCGTCATTTTCCACTGCCTCTTGGCAATGAGCAAACGTTCCGAAAGCGTCGGTAAGATCTGAATGCGATCCGTTAGAAGATGTTTCGTTGCGAATTGAGGAATAATAGAAGACGTGATCTTGCTCGGTGCGCCGGTTACAGCTTCGCCGAAGCAATGGGCGCAGCTGTGTACAGTCGTTGGTGGTCGCGTCATCAACGGATACTGCGAAACAGATTGGTTGCTTCGGTTGGTTTTTCTTTCGTGTTCATAAGAGAGGTGTGAGTGTTTAAAATCAACCAGTCTCATGCTTGACTTTTTTTTGAGTAGGTTCGACTCCTGTCGAGGGCGAATCTTTTTTGCATTTTTTTTAAAGACAAAGTTTTTTGAAAAAGTACTTATTTGGAAAAGATTTAAAGGTTTCATAGATATAGTTCCTTATTTCCTAAGTATTTCAGAAAAATGTTCTCTAGGTCTAGGAAAAAAAAAAGCTGGCAGACATCGTGGTTGTACTTTAATTTGTTTTGAGAAGCATTTGATCTAAGAGAAATGCTTTTTCGTCAATCTCATGACTTTCAAAAGTTTTTACTCATTAAGAAAAATGCAAAAATCTCTGAACTTTCAGCGAACTTTTTCACAAACTTTCGTAGTTTTTACTGTTCGAAGTTCACCTTTCTTCTTCAAATATTAAACTTTTTTTGAGATGCAAGGAAAAATAAAAATGATTGATCGTTTTCAGATTTCTGTACCGAACTATGAGCGTTCAATTTACGATTGCTGGCACAGGACCTCTTGACAACAAGAAAAACAAGAAGATTTACAACTGCAACTTGAGTCATATCGTAAAATTTCCTTTTCTTTTCCGACTTTAAAATCATCCATTCAAAAGGTGAAAGGACATTTGGACTATTCGAAACGATTAACCGAGGTACTAGCGGCGGTAGGCGTTAAGGTCGGTATGCATTCTGAGAACAGCGCCGTTAGTCTTGCTGACCTCGAAGGTATTTTCTTCATACACCGGACACAGAGTCGTAAAGTGTATCACTTTTTAGGTCCGAAAACAGCTCAAGAGGCGCAAGAAGCAAAAGAAGATCTCAGTTCAAAAACGGGCGATCTAGACCTTGATTCTAGGCAACTTGAAGAAATTTCTGTTAAAGATAGTATAACGAGATAATAAATTTCTGATGAAAGAAGGAGAATGTTTGTTTGTTTTATGTTTGCGGAGGGGTTTTTTGATCACCTTGAGTTTTATCCGCAAGGTCTCCTATTACTAGTTTTTCAAAAGAAGATACCTTTTAATAAACTCTAGAAGTTGATACCAAATTGAAAAATGTCTAGGATGTCGCAAAAATCGTAAAATCGCTTCGAAAACGCTCAACCGCGGTCTTGAGGCGGCAAATGCAGGGATTTCATGGTGGCAGACGGCTCATAGCATGTCTACCGTAGCCTGGCTACAGTGAGAATAAATGGCTCAAAAAGTTGCTACCGCAATTATGATTATGGAACATCGCACTGGGTGAAGTTTCAACACAGTCAAAAAGTTTCTCTTATTACTCCCGTAGCTATTGGAAATTTTTGAAAACATTAGAGACAGAGCCCCAATTTTTTTATGGAGTATGAGTTACATTTTTTCAGCCAATATGACTTATTCAGTGCTACTGATCAAATCAAGAGACCGAATATCGTTCTCATCTTCACCTGCAATCCAGGTTTCGTTTTTAAAATGTTTCATAGAGCACAAAACTTCCTTTCATTTGATCGAGCCGAAACGTTAAAAATTCATCGTGAACTTTATTTCCAGTAAAAATTAGCTCTTTTTAGTCATAGGCTAGGTCTAACTTATTTATATTGAATTTCAAGCCCCCAAGAACTTCAATATCAAACTTGATTGAGTAAACTTGGTCGAGATAGTAAGAGTTTGGTTTTTACTTTAATCTATTCTTTCCTATTATCCTACCTAAGTATACGTATAAACAAACGCAGAAAGGAATTAAACAAACAGAGTCAACTTACAGACTCGTGTTTTTACAGCTTCCCGTTTCAGTTTATTGTAACCAAAGTTCCTTCTAAAAAATTAATAAAATTATCTATGTGATAAGATAATCGAACCAAGTTTCTCACTCCAAAATTTCACCCTGTCGAGTTGAATTATTTGAAAAACGGGACGTTTATATCGTTGGGCAAATATTTGAATCGTCGTTAGATGGTGAACGAGCAAAGTTGAACAACCGTGGCGAGAAAAAAAACAGGTTTTTTTATCACTGGATATCAATACCTGCTTTGTTGTTGAAGAATGAGAGTTCGAAATAGATATAAGTTCTTCATATGAAAATAAAAATTTGCGGCGCGATGGGTATGTTCTGGCAAGAGACATGAGCATTTCTTCATGGCTCAGGCCAAAACAAATCCTTCACGACACATTTTAACAGTGAATAGGGAAGCTTTAGATTCTTTTTTTCATCGAACGTTAAAAAAAATCGTTTTTGAGTTAATTAAAAAGAAAGGGAGAAGAAGAAGGAGAAAAACTTAATCGCTGTTGATCTTTTTTCACTTCTTCGCTTTATCGGACCGATTTGATATTATTTTTAACTCGCTGTCCTGTATGTGCCTGCCGGAAACACACACGCCTCACGATCAGTCGCGTCCTATCATATCATGGCACAAAAGACAAATATTGCAGAATTGAAAAGTTCAGAGTTACCGTAGTCTGGAGCGCAATTGGATCAGCGGTCGACGAACTCGTGACGTCGAGGGGGCAAACGCGAAATTTGTTGATAGCAGAAACGGAGAGCGAGCGAGAGAAAAAGAAGGTCGTTTGATACGGAGAAGTTGAAAGTTGAAAGACAATCACAATTATATAGGTGTGTGGGTGGGGCCGAGATTTGAATACGCCTCCAAATTTGGCCTTTCTTCAGGTTTAGGTCGTCCGGAAGCAATATATTGCTTAGAGACCATTTTGGTGTAGCTGTGAAAATTGGCTGAAAGTTTGCAAAGACATTTCTTCTGATTGTCAAGGAATTTTTGTCTTTGGAGATCATAGTTCAAAACGAAAATTTTTCGTAAAGGGAAATTGAGCGGAAGCGAGTCCGATTATATTATAAATTCGTCTGCGATTTTCTGAAGTTTTGGGAGCTTGGGCGAAATTCAAGAAAATGTCTCGCGGCGTAGAGCCCTTCCTTGTGTCGATTAGAGCCAGTCACGGCTTCTTTTTTTTGTTTGTTTCTTTTTTTTCAGTTGAGCTATACTAGGATATTTCACTTCAAGTTTAAAAAAAGCGCTGAAGATTATTACCTATGTTATAGTTGAACGCTGGTATTCAAGAGTTAATTGACCGTTATATTGTCAAAATTCAAAAATTTAGTATAGATCTGTCAACAAAGTCATAAAAAAATTGGTCGAGTAGTATGCAAGAACAAAAAAAGTTTATTTGGATTTTTCCGATCTTTTTTAAATTTACTCTGAAGTCCTTTTTATCTACGAAAAATTACAGTATATTGATGATGAAGTTAATTGAATGAGCTAAAGTCAAATTCGGATTGAACTCCCACAGAAAAGATGAAAACAAAAATTCAAGAACCATGTGCCAACCGGCTAAGAATAGATATCCGGTGACTTGATTGATGACAGACAGATTAAAATCTTTCTTTTAACGTTTCTTCAGGGAAAGTATAAAATTTGGCTGATAAATGAATGCAGAAGCGTCTGCCCGCCCTCTTCTAATCAGCAGATACTAGTCTGCCTACCGTAAATGCGAGAAGGTTTGAACTTCGGAAGTTTAACGAAACCGCGACGTCATTAACCTTTGGAAGACCATTAACAATGGTGAAGGAGAGACGATTCTATCGTGTGTCATTCGCGACCGTTTCCGTCTCAGAAGTTGAACGACGGTGGAGATGCGCTTTTTGCTGATGGTTCGTTTGCTTTATAATTTTTTTTCCGTTTAATTTCATTTTTAAAATTTCTCAGGTACTGACGGCGTATTTTTGCTGCCAAAAATGATGCCGCGCGCACTCTTTTCTTCTTTTCTTTTTAGCTTTATACCTAATTAACACGCTGTAAATACAATAATTTTCGTGTCTGTCCATTGTTTTTTTTACTGCTCAAGTAACAATTTGAGTTCCTAAAACAAAACTTAAAATGCCAAGCTTTCATTTCGAAATTTTTTCATAGGTTTGTTCGAAAATGCTCGGGACAGATTGAAAAAAAACCCAGGATCATTAGGTAGTTTTATATATCAAAAAAATTCATGTCAAAACTGTATTTCAATGTGAGACAAAACGAGAATCAAAGTCTCGCTGCCATATCGCTCCCTCTCAAAAATTTTAAATTTGAAAAAAAATTTTTTTGCTTTATTTTTGACTTTTATGAAAAAAAAAAACATTATTGAAGGAATTCAAGGAAAAAAAATTTTTGAGGAAAAATTTTTCAGAGCGATACAGCGCATGACGTTTGCGTGGTCGCAGCGAGAGGCGAGTGATATTGCTCGCGGCTCTCCCGCGGTATAGCATAATTCTCGCTGCGATATAGTCAGGCTTGTGCGAGGGTCAACCTCTCGGCCCCTTCCCAAGCCCGGCCCAAAAAACTCAAATTCTCTTCAAGTGAATTTTTCGCTTTTTTAACGAGAAAAGTGGTATTTTTGCTTATTTTTTCTCATAGAGTTATTAGAAACTATGATTTAACATGTAAAAAAATAATTTTTTTCCGTGAAATTTTATCACAATGAAATTTAAAATATCTTTCGAAGCCCGGCCTGGCCCGGGCTTTGTGCCTCATTTTTCAGGAAAAAAAGCCCGCGTGGGCTCGGGCCAAGCCGGGCTTCAAAAAAATTCAAAAATTTCATTTAAAAAAATTTTTCACCGAAATGTGACTTTTACTTCTGAAATCATATGCCGTGTTCAAAGTGATTCCGCGAAATTCAAATTAGCCGTCAGAGAAAGAGAAAGATAACTAAATTTTGGAGGGTCAGAGACCATTTTGCATTTCGCGGAAATTACTTTGAACACGGCAATAGTTTTTGTTAAACTTTAAGAGAAAAAATGAGCAAAAACGTAATTTTTGTCGTAAAAAAAACTTGATATCCGGCTAGAAAAAAATTGCGCGATTCGGGCCGGCCCACGGCGTTCTTTTGACGACGCCCCTCCCACAATTTCCGTAATATTTGACGTCTTTGGTGCATGCACAAAACGACGCTAACTCGCATACTCATTAAATTCGAAAATAATTTTTTCCCTCGAAAAATAGCGTTTTTTCAAAACTATAGACGTGAAAAAAATCAATCCTTTCACAATTCCTTTTCTAGCTGACAAAAAAAATTTTGGGTGAAAGTTTTTCTTATTTTCTGAGCACTTTTATACCTTTCACCCTCAAAATTAGTTAAAGTCCTTTTTTTTCAGTGAAAAACGTGAAATTTTGTGCCGAAAATGACTTATTGTGGTTCTATGTGTCTTTCCCCACTTATAAACAATTTTTAAAAAAAGTTTTCTTTACAGATTTAGTTTAGTTCATCCACCTAGTGGTATTTTTTCTTCTCTGCAACATCGCCATACCATTCTGATGTTGCGAAAATGAAGAGATTGATTGATTCGAATAAAAAAATTTAATTTGACACTGAAAAATGTTGCTGAAAAAGCTTTTTGCTTTAAAGGGGAAATTTTGTCAAAAACCGAGCAGTTAATATTGAAAAATTGAAAAAAAGTTCCTTCGCATTTTGCTGCCGCAATAAAAAATAATGACCATAAATCAGAACAAATCAGATAAAGATAAAACTGAAATAAACATGAAAAATCACCTGAAGAACTTGAGCAACAAGAAATTGAAATTTTCGCGCGCAAGCTGTCTACCGTAAATCTAGATGGAGCAACGTTTCGAAGCCGCTCCGCAATTTCAAAATTTTTACATTTTCTTCCACTACGCAGAACGCCGTGGGCCGGGCGGGCCATTTTTTCTTGAGGCCCGCTAAGGCCGGGCCGGGCCGGGCTTACGAAATGGTCGGGGGGCCGGGAGGGTGACGGGCCGGCCCTCGCACAAGACTGGTGCAGAGCAATCGCGCCTCCGTGTTCGTTGGAGCGTACTTGTGCAAAAGAAACTTTTTTGTTTGAGAGTTTACAATTTTCTAAAATCCCTCTTTTCTTTTTCTTTTAAATTTTCTATAGAGACTTTTTTTTATTAAATTTACGCCTTCTTTAATGCCGTGTTTAAAGTTGTTCCAAGAAAAAAACATCCGTCAGAAAATAAAAACGATAATTAAATATTTGGAGAGTCGCGAAAATTACTTTGAACACCGCATTTTCGTGATTTTCAATTCCTCTATCTTATACTGAAAGATTTTGAATCAAAAATGAAGAAATATATAATTTTTTTCAGTTTTTTTAAATCGGTTGCGCGAATAAATTTTTCAGCGACAAGCCTATTGACAATATGGTATTGTTTTATATAAGGAAGAAGAAGAATAATATTATAGCTTTGAAAGCGCCGTGTAATAAAAGATCTCAAAAAAAGGAAATTGAACGAAAATTATTTAGAAACTTTCATGAAAATCAAATGAAGACAGAGAATACAATTTTTACATAGTTTTGCGATCTCCGCGAAGCCTCTCAAAATTTTTTTTTCGCTGCTTATTCCACCAGATACTCGAAAAGCAGGACTTGTATGGGAAATTTTCAATTCATCATTTAAAAGAAGTTTTTCTTTGTCAGTTCTTTTTTCCGTGTTGTGTTATTGGCGTGTTTATCTGATAAACGGAAACTTTTAAAAAAATAAAAGATGTTTCATTTACTCGCCAGAACTGACGAAATCGTAGCCTCTCAAATTTTTTTGCAAGTCAAGATAGCATTGGGATAGTATCGGAGTACACAAAAAATACAAGAAAGTCAGACTCTGTATTCTAATTTCAATTGAACTTTAGGATTCCGCGATTAAATCGGAGAGTCCACTCTGTTAGCTATTTCTGTGGATTGGCCAGTGACTTGAATTTTTTTTTCAGAGAAACGCTATTTTTTTTTAAAATTTGAATATCATTTTCCAGATGCGACGTAAAAGAATATGAAAAAGCGCTCGACAATACGGCTAGGACTTCAGTGCGTTTGGTCTTCAAGATTCACATAGGTGTGATTTCCATCGTTAACTTTTACCACTCGTTTTCAGTGATTTTGCGACGCGAAAGAGTGCTGCAAATATGATCGAAGCGATGATTAAAGAGTACTTCACCCACATTTCGCGCCAGGTTGATGCTTTTTTTAATCTGCTACAGAGACCGTATACCAAATTAGATCTTTGACCCCACTTTGCTTCAATACCATCGTTTTTCGCTGTCATTTTTGCTTTTGGTAGAGCAAAGACGCAAAGAAAGTCATTTTTACGGTAGCTTTTTCTCTGCGCTTCTTGCAAAAATTGACCGTCTCGCGTCGTAGCGTACAATGCTACCGGGTAGTTATCTGGATACTATCGCTAACCTATCTGACATTTTCGATTGCTGCCGGCTAGTCCGGCGATACTACTGGATAGCTAACGGTGATCGTTCATTTAGCATCAGTGTTTTGCTAACCGTGCGAAAGTCTTGATATCTGATGAAAAGATAGCTACCCGGTAGCTAATTGAATTCTCCTCCCGATTGACATGTGTAAATGATCAAGCAAGTTTGGCTCTTCGGTTGAGCCGATTATTTCCCGATCTTTCGGATTTTTTCTGACCAAAATTTGATTGAATCACAAACACATTAAAATTGAACTCCAAATCGCGAGTTTATAGAATAGAATAAGAAAAAGTGACGTTAATTCTTCAGGCTTGCATTCCCTTTCAAAATTGCACACTTACTGCTTTTTTTTTAAGAAGTTGTATTGATTCAAAAGTACGTAGTTGTTGGTGATTGACTTAAATACATGATATTGTTTTTTTCAGAAGGTCATCTTATTGTTTTTATTGTTGTTAGTTCGTGAAAATGACGAATCTTCGAGATACATTCGTAAATCAATGGCCAACGAGAGGAACTGTAATTGTGGAATGTAGATTTAATCCGTACGTCATCGAAACTTTTCAATTGTTGAGTCAATAAATTTTAAGAATGCGAAGAATGGCGAAATTCTTCGTTCATGGCTTAGGCTCATAGTTTTTTCTCCAAATTCCTTGATGTGGTATTGGGGGAGGTGTCGCGTAAGATTTGAAATCACACTGAAAAAGGGCTTTTTTTCTAGATAAGTTTTTCTTATTATTAAGTATCTGCCCTTTTTTTAAAAAAAGTTTGTTTCAATTCTCTAAAAAAAGGCTGTAGTGTTGACGAACGCTCGCAAAGTATTCTAACTCACGAGGTAGAGCTCACACTTTTCAAACGGCATTCAGATGCAAGAGTATAACCTCATTCAGATGAGAAAAGGTTATACTCTTGCGTTTTCAGACTTATTTGTTTAAATCAAGCGGGTTGCGATCATATTATAAGAATCCTGAATTATAACTATCAAATACGTTCCATGATTTGTTTTTTTGTTGTAAGAACAGTCTTTCTCGCTAAAAGAAAACTGCGATTTTTGTGTGATGGCGTGACAACTTGCAGAAACTAGCGGAGACTTTTCCAACTTTCTGCGAATCGGAAAGGCATTCGCAAAGGTTTTTCTGATTTTATCAATCGATAGTGTCGTCAGTGAACTTCTTCTGACCAAAATTCCCTTACAGTTTGACTGTCATGCGGTCATTTTTCATTTCATCTTCGGGCAAGTAATGTCCCGCGGTTTTTTCAGTGAAACCCTGTGAAGTCGGGAAAACAAAAGAGGATATTTTTGTGGTTTGACGAAAGGAATCGCTGTAGATTCACGTGTTTTGTGACAACAAAGCGAGTAATTGCACGTGGTTTTCTTCCGGTAAAATCCGACATTCTTACTGAAAATGAAAAGACATGACTAGGATTCAAAAAAGTCAATATGTTGAGAAGAACGTCCACTTTTCAACGCTGGACCTATTTTGCGCTCTCAAACACCCGAGTTTGTTTTTCGCGGTGTTAACCGTTCTTCAGCAGCATAAATCCTATTTTCGCTAACTGTGTCACTTCGGATTACCGTTCCTAGAAAAGATAGAATCTTTTAGTGTCCTCTTTTGATGATCGAAAAAAGTACATCCATACAAAGTTTTAAGAGCGACTGAACTCAATCATCGCGTCGAAATGTTCTTTTTTGGTTGTCTTTGAATAGAAAGCTTAAAAAAGTCTGAAGCAGTTTGACTTCGGAAACAATTTTTTTCAAATTTCTTTTCAAAAATCTTAGCTTTAAGTAATTTCCGAGAATTAGTGTCCAAAAAACGTATGCATGGAAGCTGAGAGTATGTGAATGAGTTTTGAGGTTCTTTGAATTTACGCTTCTCGGATCTCTTTCAATATCGCCCCTCAAAAAACAAGCCTTAATCCGTAAAAAGAAAAGATCGTGCTGAAAAAGAAGCCGGACTATAGATGAGACAATGTTGCTCCAAGGAATTAATGTGTGTTTGCCGCATGCCTGCACGGTATAGACACACATCTCCTCCTCGGCGCCGCCCCTCTTTCAGGCCTCCTATTCCCGTCGCTGTGGGCGTTCACCTCGAATATTTAAACGATCTGAGTTGCGTGTAACTTTTGACATTCAAACTCTTGCCCTCACAGCCCCCTCTATTCCTATTCCAATTCGTCTTTGGTAAAGGAAAAAGGCTCAGAAATGGTGTTCCCGACCGAGGCGCAAGCCCAGGACAACTACATAGCCATATTCGGCACTCGGACTCGATTCGTCGTTATGGTGCTCGTGCTACTTTGTCTCACTTCTATCTGGTGCGATTTCTCTTCTTGATCAATTGCTTTTTTCTGCATTTTTTTTTGATTTTTTTTTTCAAAAATTGAAACAGTCCCACAAAAAAGGCCTTTCTTTCTTCTCTATTAGACCTTGATAGGCTTTGACGCCTTCGTAATCTTCGAAAATAGTTTTGAAACTGCTAATAGGTTTCGTTCAGCTTTTTCTTTTGCGAAAATTCTGTTATGAGTTTAAAAAATCGCATATTCCATTCAATTAAAGTTATTTTTGCAAGCAGGAACTGTTTGGCAGTACAGTAAAAGAACTTATATAATTTTTTTTTTCTTATTTCTTACTTTTAGCCAATAAACTTTTTCAGGGCCAACATCCTGACTTTCAATATTGCCGTCGTTTGCATGGACGAACACGAAGAAGGTAATGCGACACATACTGGCAGTGAGACGTTTTTCACCAACTGTGAGTTTTCACCCTTTTCGTTATTTTTTTAAATATTCAGAACGGAATTATGTTTTTTTGTAACTAAAAAAACTAGTTGTCGTAGTTGATAAGAGTAGTTTTGCATAATTCCAATAACACTCCAAAAACGTATCGTTGAACTCCGATGTTTTGTAGTTCAAAGTTATAAATGGTGAATTTGATCCAGTCTTTGCATTTTTTTTTTTTGAATTTCTTTTTTTCCTTTTCAATTTTTGACTCTGGTTGAAATTCCTCTATGGGAGAAAAAACGAGAAAAAAAGGAACGAATTGAATTGAATCGAACTTTTCGAATTCAATTTTCTTTTCTTCAAATAAAACCGAATTAACTTTTTGAAAAAAAGTTTATTTTTATGACGGCGAAAAATGTGTTTTTCACACTTTTTTTTGATTCCACTGGCAATAAAAACTGACCAATAAAACAGGCTGGAAAGAGTGAAATATACAATTGAATGGAAACTATTTTGCATACGAATGGTCGTGGATTTTTTGAATTTTTTCCAAGTTGATACTCGATTTCTGGAAGATAGAACCGGAAGCGTTTCAAACCGAATGTATCAGAAAATGAAAAATGGACGGAAATAACAGCCGAAAATGGATGGACGACTATAAAACCCGTCGGGAGAAGACGACGATTGTCTCTTTGTGTGTACGAATTGTGATCGATTCGACACCGATTTACTGGCGTCATGATCTCGAGTCAAAAAATTTCAGCATCAAAATAAACACCGGTGTAAAATTAACAATGTCGCGCTGCTTGATAGTTTTTTTTAGAATTTTCGAACTAAAGCCGAACGTTTCAAACAAAAAAAATCTTTTTAATGATTTTCAAAGGTTTGGATATAATGTCATGTCGCCTGTTTCAGCACGAAAATCGTGGTCAATCTCGATTGTGGCCATTGCGGCGTTGCTGGCCAACTTCCCAGTCGTTCAGTTGGTCGGCAGATTCGGCATTAGGACGATCTTCGCCTCGTTTGGCATCATCTCTGCTGTCGCCACCTTGCTCATCCCACTCTCTATCCGTGTCAGTAATTCTTCAAGTTTCGAGCTATGAACGTACATAAGATCCCTATTCTCCAAAATAATGATTAACTTTTGATGCCGGTCCAAGTGTGCTTCTGAGTTCTTTCTCTTTTGCAGATGTTGGTGTGAGAATCGAAACTCGTGTAGATATATTTCTCTCGAAGCAAATAAGACTCAAATCAAGTAGTTTTTTTTGTGTAGGGTGTTCACTATAGGTTCCTCAAAAGTTCAAATCTTACAAACTCCTGAGTTCTCATTTTAAAAAAAGCGTTAATATTTTTTAAATGGTTCATTATCGTGCAAAACAGTTTTTCAAAATGGCGAGAAGCTCCCAGAATGAAAATATTCACGGACAAAGTCCAAAAGGCCTTAAAAAGAAGAAGTTATAACTCCTTTTTAGGTTCCTAAAAAGGTGTAAAAATTTTCTCGGAATCTCCTTTTTTCACCTTTGTTCCGCATCCTTCTTTTTTTGTCCTCTTAAAAAAGTCTATCTTAAAAAGAGGTCAAGAAAAGAGGTTCCTGTGAGGCCTTTTTTCCTAAAAGTTCTTTTTAGGTCCTTCTGGCTTTCTCAAAGTTTCATAGGCTCGCGTCGAAAAAGATAACCTGAATATCAGATGTTATATGAATGCCTTTTTCGGATAATGCCCTCTAAAAGAAAACATCTAGTTTTCTTGGATAATTGACTAGGATGTAACGATTTTCAGCTCGGGTTCTACTACTTCCTAGGCGTGCGCTTCCTGCAAGGCTTCGCCTTCTCGGCCAATTTCCCCGTGATCGGAGCGTTCTGCGCCAAATGGAGCTACTTCAAGCAGGCAAACACGAATTGTGCATGTATCCCATCTCCTGCTCGACTTTTCAGAATGGTTTGTTTGTCTCGGCGCTCGTCGCTTATGTTCAACTCGCGCCTGCCATCACGAATCCCGTCGGTGGAGCGTTGTGCTCGGCGTTCAGGTCCCATATCCAGAGAAACTCGAGCCAAATAAAAACCTTTCAAGATGGCCTTCTGTCTACTATGCTCACGGAGCCGTTTCTTTACTGCTTTTTGTCACCTACGGTCTCTTTTACCGCAACTCGCCCAACAAACATCCCTTCGTTGGCAACGTCGAACTCAACAAGATTGCCGTCGGCAAGATTCAAAATGAGTGAGTTGTTGCTCTGCAAAGTGAGCCTTTTCGAGGATTTGACCATTGTCGGCTTTATCGCTGTAGCCGTTAGAGAATCTTGTTCATGCAAAAGAAGAATGACGTTGCAGTATAGAGATCACTTGAAAACGAGTAGTGCCATCATGTCTTTATTTCCCGCCGTGTTATGCAAAAAATCATCTCAAACGCAGATCTGCAATAAATATTCTCGACGTCATCAATCAGGCCGTTCTTTGTTCCTCTTATTGACTTAATCGGCTGTCCTATCTGCAAATAGTGTACTTACTGTTTTGAAACGGTTTCTCAGAATGAGTTTAAAGAAGCTGTGTCGAAATTTTAGTCTAGATGAAGATTACCAAACAGAGTGTGCATTTGGATGGGAAAATTTGAGAGAAATTACAGCAAGCGGGCGTCGAAAGCGATACCTTATGGAGCGATTCTGAAGACGCCGGCTATTTGGGCCGTTTGGGTGGCAGCAATCGGCAACTTCACCTGCGTCAACATGATGTTCCTCTACTCGCCGACCTACCTGTCGTCGGTTCTCGGCTTCGCGGCCCACTCCACTGGAATCTCGGCGGCGCTTCCGCCGTTGGCTCAGTTCGTCTGCAAGCTGCTCTGCGGTTCGTGTTGTTCAAGTTCTAACAGCCATAACGAGTTTTTTTTGAGGCTTCATTTCGGATCGCATAAAGTTCCTCTCCGAACGAACCAAGTTCCGGCTCTTCAACACGGTGGCCTTCTGTGGGTCCGCCTTGTGTCTCGTCCTCCTGGGATTCCTCAACGTCAGCCATCCGACCTTCAACATGATCGTTCTAGGAGCTGCAGCTGGCGCCCTTGGAGCCACAACTGGCGGCTTTTTCAAAGCTGGCCCTGTGCTCTCCAAGCAGTATAGGTAGGTAACGCACAATTCGAAACATTTAGCTGGTTTGCGAAATGCCATAAAAGATGACGCCTCCTCAATTTTTGTATAAAAAATAAATAGTACCATTTGCCTAGACTTTCACTTGATTTTTAAACTCATCTTTGCGATCATTTTCAGGATTTTTCATTATAAACTGTCTTCTTTAATTTCCTTTTTACTGGTAGAAAAAAATAAGCCTGCTTGAAAAATTTTTCGCTTCGCTGGTTTTTTTAAATTCGCAGAGGTAGCTCCCATCTGAAGTAACGCTGACAGAAACTTTGGCTGCGAAAATCAAGTTTTTAGTATCCTCTTTTGAGCAAATTGTAGATTATTTTTGAACCTTATATATCCAAACATCTTCTGTAGCTGATGCGAAGAATTGCAGTCATTTCGTCACGGGAAACATGTCCCTCGGCATCACAGCCACCATGCTCATCCTCCCATTCCTCGTCAACAGTCTGACGCCTCACAACACACAGGCCGAGTGGCGCTGGGTCTTCTTCATCACCGCCGGCGTTTTGGTACGCGACAATTTTCGACAATTTTTTGATGCTCGCTCTCGCGTCACGTGATCATGTTTCCGAACTTCAGGTTGTGTGCAATGTGTTTTTCGTTGTTTTCGTGCGCGGCGAGCCCTGCGACTGGACTCGCGACGACTTCAGTCGCACCAACACCGTTGCGGACTCGTCAAAAACTCAGGTCGCCACGATCGAATCGCCCCCTGTGACTACCTATGGTCGGCCAGTCTATTAGAAAACCTTAGTTTTTTTAAATTGTATATTTTTTTGAGAAATCACTCGCCGAAACCTAGAACTCTTCTTTTCTGGCTAACATCGAAAAAAACAATTCAAAAATTTGCAAAATTTCAATGATGTTCCAGTTAAAAAAACTGTCTTCTTTCATAATATTCAAAGCTATGATTTTTTGTTGAAACATTCTTCTCAAGCGCCACTAAATTACTAAAAAAACAACCAAATTATACGTTTTTTTGAAACTAACAAGAAATTCGTAAGTGGTCACTTAATTGGCGGCTAGCTTCTCGCCGCAGAATAACTTTTACCCTTAGGAAATCAATCAAAATACGACATTTATCCCATTCTTCTCCCGAGTATTTCAATTTCTGAGCAACGGTTAGATTCAGGTTAATAGCATTCAGAACATTCAAAACAAATTAAAGTGAACACATAACTAGAAGTTTGACCTAATGATCTCTTGTGCATATTATGACCCCAGCTGCGGGTCACATTTGGGTCCATATAGTTCGCTTTTATTCCACCCTATTTCGTGTTAAATTTTTCGTTTGTTTGTTTCTATCATGTGCTTCAATATATTCTGTTAAAAATTTTGAAAACATGAAAATAAATTTCTTCAAAAGAGAAAAAAAAAATTAACACTCGTACGCGAATCAAAGGAAAACATGGATAGACAGAAGGAAAAACAAAGGAAAAAAGAAAGTTCAAATAGAAGATATTTCTAGAGTGCATGGAATTAATAGATATCTTTGGAGCGTGAAGCCTCTTTAAAATTGAAGATTTTATAGGTTCACCAACTTTTAATCATTCAACGATTCAATAGATGAGAGCCAATAAAGTTATTTACAAATAGACAACATATGAAGCTTCTTGTTGGGAGATTGGAAGAGAGAGGAACTATCACCGTGACTTATTGAGGAGGTTGGATGAAACAACAGGAATGTGTCGGAACAATGAAGACAATTCGAATGACTAGAGGTTTCGTTTATTAAAAGACAATTAGAATTTATTTATTTTTCTAAACTGCTCTTTTTCAAGTTTTCTGTGAAATTTATTTTAATCGTGAACAAAAATAGAAGGAACGCTAAAAAAAATAGAGCAATTATTGCACGATTAATTGGGCGTCTCCGCAGAATTTGCAATTTGTACGAGCTTAATGATGGGAATATTCCTATTATTAATACGAGCTCGAGTCTGTCGGTGGCGGCTGTGGTAGAGGGTTCATACTTTCATTGGTTCCATTTCGCGGTCGAATTATGATTCTCGGTCCGCCGTCTACGTCTTCAGACTCTGGAAATGACCATCAAGTAAAAATGCAAACCCATATTTCAAAAACAGGAGTGAAATCTCAAATGGAGGCAGAAAAAAAAAAGTTGCAGCTCACGTTGGTCTTCGTTGTTGATGCGGAAAGTTGAGGTTCGCGTCCGCTGCGTCGGAATGATTGCACCGCGACTGTAGATGTGTGAGAAGGCTTCTCGGAGCTGAACCCAACAAAACGTCTAAAGGGGAAAATTCAATGGGTTAGACCTCCTTGACGGCGACGACACCAACGAGTCTTCCTTTTTCAGTCACGTAAGCGTGGTTGAGAGCAAGCAGAGAGAACAATGTGTGGACCTGCAGGGATTCCTTTCTGATGAGAAAGAGAAGGAAAAAGATCAAACTCTCACCTTGTAGAGAGAAGTGCCACGAACAAGCTGGAAAGGTGCAGGGTCAATGGCCAAATCGTCGAGGTCCAGCTTTGAAGACAGGATTTCTGCTCTTTTTGCCAAGGAATGCTACAAAAATTATTCTCTCCAGAAAATTTTCGAAAGATATTATTTATGAGTTCGATGAAATTTTACAGAGGTGTTCTGGCCCACATTATTTCCAATAAAAAACAACGCTTTTTTTCCCTTTGAGATATAATCTCAAAATTTTTATATCGCAGTGGGGAAAAAAGTGGTTTTGGCGGCTCTGAGGCAAAGGCATAAAAAAATCTTTTTGTTTTGGGATCAGTGTTCTCCAAAAGTTTCTCTCTCTTTTAACGAATTTTCCTCAAATTATCCCTTTGTGATTTTGCGTTAAGAACTTTCTATTCAACTTTTCTGCTGCCAATTGTAGAATCTGAGGCTTTTTTCTGATATTCCGAAAGAATCAGGAATCAAAAATTGTCTATCTTTCGTTCTATTCACAAATAGAGTTAGTGTTTCCATATGCGACAGCAATAAAGGAAGTTCCTTTTTGAACTTCTCCATTCAAACGCACCACGATAGGCTCGGACTGTTCTGTTTGGCTATAGAGCAGAGGCGCCAGCGGACTTCGATCTCCCTGAAATTAGAGGTTATGTTTGTTAAAAACTTGATTCTTTTCCCACTACCTGATCGTCATGCAGCGGCGATTGCGGCAGGAGCGTGTTACCAGAAATGTTTCTATCGGTGAGCAGTTGGGTCGGGAAGCTGTTGTTGTGCGGAAGGGATCCAGGAGCCGAACCGCGGCTGATTCTTCAATAGAGATTTGGAAAAACAATTTGCGTCTGCGCTCACCCAAAGTTTTGGATCGTGCTGAAGATCTCCGAAGCTGTGCGACTTCTGAAACGAAATTGAATTGCACGTTGTTCAAAAAAGCGTGTCTTATTGGCTCAATGCAATAGGGGGCGCGGTGATTAAAGAGCCGAAATTTGTGGATTTAGTGAATGCAAAAATAGAATTGTTATTGTTTTTCCACTTTTTGAAGATCTCGTGTAATTTAAAATTACAATCAACTTATTTAAAAAAAAAAAAAATGAAAAAGAGCTTTTGGAAAAAAAGGAAGTCATACATAGAACACACCTGGAAAATTTCAAAAACAAGATTAATAGAAAAAATTGTATTCAAAGTGAGATTTTTATTCATTTCTTCCGCCTGTTTCAGTATACTGCGAATCATTATAGTAAATGAAAAAATCTTAATTGTATGTTAATTTCAATAGAAGGGTGGAAATCTAATGACGATTCAAAAAATGTGTTCCAGTCGGGAGCCTCCAATCAACGAATTTTTCCTCTGCATAAATTGCAATATATAGCCAATCCTTCGCAAAACAAAAAAAGCGATAATGCGAAAATCGAAAAAAAGCAAAAAAATCGATAATTTTTTTAACTTTTAATGGTTGTGAAAAAAAGTTCAGTTGAACGAACGAAAAAAATCAAAAAAATGTAAAAGAAAATTCGTTTTGCTCTTTCTTCGTGATTGCACTTGACCTCCAGCTGTTAACACAAAAAGCTGCGTTCACACACAACAAGTCACCCTTGCCAATCTACTCATCTCGTCTTCTGAGTTGGAAAAAATTGACTATAAAAGATGGGCTGAGACTAGTGAAAGGATTGATAGAGAAGTACATAGAGGGGTTTTCGGATCACAACACGATTTTCACTCACGCGGCTGAACTCTTCAAGGTTTGTCTGAAACTTAAACCCCAAACGGTCATTTATTCGTAAAACGTTTGAAGCCTTTTTCATAAAATCAGTTCTTATTTAATCATAGTCGGCTAGCCCATCAAATTTTATTTTACGTTTCGCTTTTCTGACCATTAAACTGAAAAAATAACAGGCGGTTTTCAAATATTTGAAAATCGAAAAATTCAGAAATAAAGCGATTTCAGAAAAAAAAACCCGTTTTCTCATGTTTCTATAGCTGCAAAAACAACGTTGCAGGTCAAATGATGATATTGATCTTTGAATATGTTGATGATCAGCTTCAAACCTTCGGCGATGGCTGACAAACTCCGGCTCAGGACCCAGCTTTCGCTGCACCAAGTAAACGAGATACTTCCTTCCGACGCTTCCGAGTAACGTCATAGATTCTGAAATGTTTGTTGTTGACAGGCGACCGATGAAAGGTGCCGACTTTTGTCCGTGACGAAGGGATACGATCGGAGGCCAGGCGATTCGAGCAGAATCTCTCGGAGTTCGCGATACGTCGTTTCTCGCGTGATGAACACCAGGTCCTTCACCATGATTCTTTCGACTTTCATCGTGTGCACACTGACAGCTCACTCGATTTTTGAACATAGACCAGAATTGGAAACCTCATACGACTAGGCGGAAGATCCGCGAGATAAGGCAGGTTGTTGATTTTGATGATACTTTCGTAGATTGACGGCTGCATGAAAGCGCAAATGGCGTTTGAGACCATCAGGGCAATCTGTAAAAGGCAAAACAAGGTCACAAGATATGGAACTTCCTGTCAAGAGAAATCATCTTCATTTAGGTTTAGATTTTTGTGAGCAGGAGCAAAAGAAAACTTTTCGATGTACCCAATGAAGAAGCAAAGATTCAAGCGACTTTCTACTTGTTTCTTCAATGATCTCACCAAAACAGGGAGCAGAGCACACAGCTGTCCCGTCGTTTCGCAGACGATGAGAGCAATCGACAGAGAATGGGTGACGGAGCCAGTGAATGAGGCAGCGCCTGAAATCGTCACTGAACCATCAGTTTCCCGACTCCCTAGAAACCAACGACCGCATAAAGTCCAGGATAGATTTGCGGATGTCCGAGACCACGTAGGCCCTCAGGCCACCACATCGACAAAATCTCGCCGACGATCCGGCCTCCGCAGGCTCCGAGAACGAAGCATGGAACGAAAACTCCGGTAGGGATGAACAAAGTGATGCAAATCGGGATCAGAAGGAACTGTAAGAGAAATTTTCGACACGATGGCGGTTATGTCAAAATCAGTAATGAAAAGAGTTCATTAGAAGTTGAATTTTCTGGGAAGGACTATGAGTCTGAGAAACTGAAACAAAAATATCCCTAACCTTTGCCTAATTTACTTCTCCCGGTAAAAACGCTCTTTAGGACACTTGATTATAGGGTACTACCGCTTTACGTAAATACATTGTACTCTGTACATGTTTGCGTGAGTAATAAAAATATACAAATTCTCTCGTTCCATCGAATCAATTTGATTCTCTTCTCAGCTATGCTTATTGGAAAGCAAAGGAAAAAGCATCTCACATAGACGCAAAAGTAAGCAGTCAGAGTGTACAGAGGATGGAAGTCGGCGCCGAGATGGGAAGACGTCCAGTGGGCGATCAGCTCTTGTGGACAGCCATTCGAGGAAATATTGGACAAGGAGAAGGTGCAATTGGAGAGAAAATCGACCAACGTTTCACGGAATGTCATCTAGAACTTTTTTTTTCTTCCTGGATAAAGTTTCTCCCAACCTTTCCTGCAATGTACATCCCCAAGCCATCCGGATAACTGAGGATCGCGAACAATGCAGCAATCAGTGTGGTGAAAACGAGGGGGCTGTAAAACAGCAAAAAACAGTTATTTGTTGGTTTCTTGTAGTATTCTCTACATCCAATGAAATAACTTTATATTTTTGCAACAGTTCTCTTAAATGTGCCTATCAATCTTTCTATTTTTTTTTGATTGTGAAAGAAAGCATTACTCCAAATCATTCTTTTGTAGCAGTTCAAGACGCGCTACAAATCAATAAAAACGATGTCTAAAAATTGAATACCTTGATAAATGGCACGATCTTATGATTTTATTACGCCGCCTTTGACCTATCTTTAGAATTCCTTTCCCGTCCACTTCGGAAATGATACCGCATCGAGACTGATAAGTTCTAGCGGCTATTTTTAGATTTTGAGTTGTTTTCGGTCTTTTTCTCTAGTTTTACGAAATTCCAATACTTTGCTAGGGTTTATAAAGGCATGTGTGATTAGAATTGTGATGGACGAAACGATTTCTCAATAAAGCGCGTAGAATTACACAACATAGACCACGCCTTCTTCCACGCACTTCAACCATTTTGAGTGTTAGGCGTAACGAAAATCTTTCGAGAAAATGCGAGCTTTCATAGTTATTCTCAGATTTACCGAACTCTAGCTTTAAAAAACCTTTCAAAAACGAGTGAGTTCAAACAAAAACGCGTGAATTTCACTTTGCTATCTGGCTTCGCAAGTTTACATTTAATCGAAGATGGCAAATGAAACTTCTCACTGCTCTTCTAGAAATCATGAAGAAATGTTTAAAAATGGGAAAGAAAACTACCTCTTGCCGAACATAGCCTTGAAGACACGGTTGCGCTTCTTGAAGAGAGAGATCCGACGATGGTACCAGATGAAGAGGGCGCCAAGCAGTCCTGTCGCCGTTCTAAAGTAACAAGGATGAAATCAAGGGTATTGTGGATGAAAAAAAAAACCCAAGCAAAATGAAGAATGGCAGCTCTTCGACAACGAACACCTCGTTGGGGAAATTAGTCTGATAATAGGCAGTGATGGTTCCGGCAAAATGCTGTGGAACAATGAAGGCGATAGCAAATCGGAAGATCATCGCCGAGCAGGTGGTAGCGAAAAAGGATCGCCAGTAGTTCTTCACAGCAAAGTATTTGGATGTCGACTCGATACCGTAGAGTACGGCTGGAAGGTTTGATGTTCGTTAAGGTTTATTAAAAGCGAGATTACTAGGAAACGTTTTTTGCCCTCGGTTGTACTTTTATTGTAACTTCTCCAAAGTGTACTTTAACTCTTCCTGACTCCAGAACAAAATAATTTATCGCAATAGATCTTTATTTATGAAGTTTCAAATTTTGCAAAATACGCAAAATATGACAAAAAACGCTATTACAAGGTTTTGAAGCGGCTTAACTCGAAAAGCAGATGTTTTTCGAGAAATTAAAAAAAAATAAAAAACGTTCGCTAAACAGAAAATTTTCTAATTTTGCTCAAAAAATTTCTGAGACACTGTTTAAGAAGCTCACGGAGCGTCTTTATCTTTGGAAAAAGTCCAGTTTTGAAAATTTGAAATTCAAAAGTTTCTGGATGATCGAATGTGAAAACTTTCGCGACGACTGTGAATATTCGACATTTTTAATCTCCAGACCTAAACTCGTGCGCAAATCGTGATTACAGATTTTCGCCTGAACCTTCAAATATTTTTGAAACATGGTTTTTAAAAAAATTACAAAACTTCAATCTTTTTCCCTTGTGGGAAAAATTCCACTTAAAAAAACTTATTAATATTTCGAAAGTCTTTTTTTCCTAGAGAATACAGATTCACGCGGCCGAATTCGAAAATTTTTTATTTAATCCTTGGGCTCAACTACTCGAATTTAACATCTAACATTCAAGTTTCTCATATAAAAAGCAGCATTTTCACAAAAGGTACGATGGACAAACCTCCCATTGGAGCCGAGAAGGTGCAAGCAATACCAACGGCACAACCGATGCTAAGCATTTCCATAGTCCTGCCTTCGTTGGAAAAAAACGCATTGTACTGACAAGCTGATGTCGCTTTGTTTAGAAGGGAGGCGACGATCGCGCCAATGTGCACAAAAGGTCCCTAAAGTGTCCAATTTGGAAGAAATCGAGAAATTTAAAAGTACTCCGACAGGAACGAAATTTGTTTAAAAAGGAAATTTCTTAAAAACCGCGAAATATAACCCTGATATAAAAAGCCACTCAGAAAGTGCAAACAGACAATTTGCAGGCCTAAAAAAATCAAAACAGTACTTTTTATTGACTCAGTCTTGTCAAAGAACCGACTTACTTCTTTGCCGACCGGCAGGCCCGATCCTATTGTGAAAGTCAGGCCGACCATCTTGGCGATCAGTGTTTTCAATGACAGATAATTTTTCATCGTGAACCCGTGAATGATAACTTTTACTTCCGGAATACCAGATCCTGAAAAAAAGACGCTATAAAAATTACAAATTTCACTTGCAGGGTCATAGGGTTTCAACTATTGGTCGATTTCATGACAATTCGTATCAGAGATGGAAGACTTCATTAAAGCTGTTATTTTCTTCCGATTATCCTTTGCAAGTACAAAAACATGCTGACAAAAGACGAACCGACGGCCTGTTTGCCGAAGACGTAGCAGACAACAGCCGCGAGCCACACCAGACCCGTGATGTACGAGAGCCACATCACGAAGCCGCTATATATACTTTGGTGTTTGGCCCAATGGAAAAGTTCAATCCTGTCTGAAAACATTGAAACTCGTGGCAAATAAAAAAGGCTCTAGCTTCGGGGAATAGTTTGAATGAACTACTAATGAAAAGTATTTTTGGAATATTCGAAAGATTAGATTTATTCTAGAGTGAAGCCGAGGTATTGCTGTAGTTTGCTTGTTCGCGGGGACCATTATTTTGCATGGGATTTTATGACACACTACATTTTTCAAGTAGTTGTTTAGCGGAGGAGCTTTCTTGGAGCTTTTCCTCCTAAAATTTCTACTAAGAGTTGAGCAAAATTACGCCTTTTTATAGTTTCTAAATTAAAAAAAACCCAAAGACTAGGTTTTAAGCAGAGAAAAAGGGAAAATAAAAACTATACAATGAGTGAGGTATTCGATGCCCAAATCGATGATTATTGAGAGAATAGCTGTGATAATTCCAAGCATAGCGGAGATGAACCAGTCTTCCACGAAGAAATGCACCAAGTTCCGGTATTGTCCTCAAATTAGAAAAAAATTGAATGGTTTCGGAGTTTCAAGAAGTTACTTTGAATGAATTCCTTGGTTGTTTCCTTCCTAGCGGGCTTTTCTTCTTCATAGTAGTCGTAGTCGTCATCTCGGACCGATTCTGAGTCACTTCCATCCTCGTTATCCTCGTTTCGCAGCAACTCTATCTGATCTGCACCCGACTCTTGAACCCTGAAAATTCTTCGTTTCCCTATGTTAAGTTTTTTGTAATGAACAAACTCAATCTATTTATAATTTGCTGCGAAATTTTACTGTATTTAAAATTCACACATCGAAAAAGGGTTTTTTAGAATTATTTGGCCCAGTGATACATAATTTTTGATATAATAATGGGTAGAGCCGTTTTTCAGCATTCCGAATGTGTATTTGAACTTGCCAAAAAGTTTTATTTATTTTTTCTTGAGAGAAGCTTTAACTTCGCGCAAAGGCAGCGGAGAAACATTATTGTCTCGAACGTTCACTGCCTTTAGAAGTTTGTGGATTCGCAGAAACAAAAAGAGAAAAAAACAATTTCAAGAAATATCGAAATAACGTTTGTTCTAGAAAAATAATGGAAAGCAGAAAAAAATCATGATAAAAATAAAAAAAGATTTTTTTTAGATTAGCTTCCTAAGAAAAACGGTATTATTAGCCTTTTCAAAGACCATTCTCAAAAAGGGCATGAAGCTAGGAGTTGTTTTCCGTTTTTTAGAGAAATTTGCTTGGTCATAAGAAACTTTTAAAAACCACCAAGGACTTTCAAAAAGACTTAGAATTTAAGCTCCACCCTGCTTGAAAAAGAAGCAAAAATTTCTTTTGATTGGACTACAAATCGTTTAATGAAAAGTTTGAAAAAAGGGGAGAAAAAATAGACAAGAAAAACCAGTTCCGTCCCGCTGACACACTATGAATTATCGATTCAAGCCGTCCTCTATGTTTTTTTTTTCACATTCAAAATATGAAAGAAGGATAGTTCATTCAAATCATCTTTTTGGGTATAAGATTAAAGACTGATAAAAATTACGGACACAAAGTTTTTATTTTCTCTTTTCAATACTCACTACGCAGAAAGCTGTTGTGAACGAACTATAGGCAGGTTTTGGAGCGTAGAGGAAAGAGGAAGGAAAACCTGGAGTATCGATAAGAATAGGAACGTCGAAGTTGGATCAATCGATTCATTGCAGGCTAAGACGTTAGCGCCATAGACATGACTTCACGTCGGTCAAAATTTTTCCCCGCCGCGCGTTGCGCCAGTGGAAGAGGTGAGTGACGATCAAATGTTGAGTCCTAACAATATGCGACTCATTCAAAAACACTTGCTGGAGTTTTAACAAGCAAAGAAAAATCTGAAAAGATATCGAAGCGAAGAGCCACATGCACGACTTGAATGGCTTTAAAAAATCCAGCAAAATTTTTTGAAGAAGCTTGAAAATATAGGAGTCAACACAGGCTTGGGACCTTTGTGCCTTTGATATTGAAATATTGTTCATGGATCAAATAATAATTCGACCAATTACATAGGAAATGGGAAAAATGCCAGGGGAAGCATTTTTGAAACAAGAATCATCAAGTTGAATAATGTTTTGAAAGAGTAAAACCGAGAATGAAGAATGGGAAGTAAGAAAAAGAGCCCGAGTGAAAGAAAAATGATGCGTAATTGAAATGGTCATAACCAAAAAAATAGGAATTCACAAAATAGATCGAAACAGTGAGAAAAAGAGAAAAATTCCTCATTAAATGAGTCAGATATCAGGAAAATTCACTTTCAAAGGTCAATCCACACAGTCAGTCAGTAAATAGGATACGCCGTGAGATAGCAATCGGTAGGCTATCCTACAACTTTTTTCTAGAGCTTTCTCAGCCCTCGCCAATCAAGATAGCCCCGGGATGGTCCCCACAAAATATGGAATAACAGGAAGTTAGACGAAGAAGTCACTTAAGAATACTAAAAATCCCTAGAGAGAACCCCTGTATCTGATTCGCCACTCGCATCGAATTAGCTTTGAACGAGAAAAGAAAAATACAATGATTCGATTCAGTGAAAGGTGAAAGAAACAGTTTATTAGTCCCGCACCGCTCTTCCGTGGATGAGCAAAATTTTAAAAAAGCGAAACCATTTGAAAGGATCTTGAAGATGATTCCCAAGTTATCAAGAATTATTAGACCTACCATCGAACCATGGCCGAGCAAAGCGCTGGTCCACAGACCAGGGACACTGGAGGATACAGCTTCTGGCTGAGGAGTTGGATCTACTAAGGCTAAAAGACCAGTCGCATCCGATGCGTCATGCATGTAACAGTCTGCTGACCGTCTAACCGTAGGCAGAGATGCAGAGAGGGAGGCCGTTTTTCCTCACTTCGATCTTGTTTTCCTTCGCCGCATGAAATTGCAGTCCAAACATGGTCGGCTCACCTCTCACTCCTCTCGTCATGTTCCTCGAAGAGCATCAAACACCTTTCATAGGTCTTTTTAAAGCGATTCGTGTACAGAAAAACACAATTATTCGGTATCTTTTCTATAAAAAAAAGTTTTATCAAAAGCTTGAACAATCTTAAATCTAATCTGTTATAGCCAGGCTTGTTCGAAGGTCAGTCTATCTACCCCCGACCATTTTCTAGGCACGCCCCGGCCTTAGGGAAGCCTCAAGCAAAAATAGCCGGCCCAAAGCTCAAATTTTCTTCAGGTCTACTTCCTAAAAACAAAGTTTTTTTTTACGACAAAAGTCATTTTTTGCTCCTTTTTAACATTTCAATAGAAACTATGATTTGCTACCGTTCAAAATTCGTATAAAAAGCCACTTCACTTATTTTTCACCATTCAGACAAGAAGACAAAATTATTGAGAAAACTTTACATACTTCTGATATGCGTAACGGTTCTTGAACTGATAAAAGAAATACATGACCCTTCAATGAGCTAACTACTTATTTTTTAGAAAAATTTTGAGTTTATAAGTGAGAAATGCTTTCAAAGCGACTCGATTTTGTAAAGGCTTCGGCGGAATCATGATCTCTGAAAACTTACGAATGTCAGCCATATTAAAAATTTTCTCGGAGTCGGAGGTCCAAAAATTTTTACACTAAAACGTTGAGTTGAAAAATCATTCCCGAGCCATTAATTTACATGCCCCTAGAACTTCCTACCACGTTGGAGACTGAAATAAACACATATCATCATCATCATCAATATTTATTGGTTGTTTTAGTCAGATGGAATCGACTATTAGCACTAAAATTAGTATTACATATCAAGAAGATGCTCTTTCGAACTCGCTGCACGAAATCGAAATCCACCGAAGCTCAAAAACAAAATATTGAACTTTCTCTCAGATCAAAATGAAGCTTCCAATCGAAAAAAATTCATCTTGATGAAGAAAATGTCCAAAAATCAGCCTTTGTTGTCTACATTTTTTCTCATACCAGCTTTTCAATTATAACTATCTCTCGATTCGACGTAATTCATTGAACACTGAACCAGTTTTGAAGAGGCTTTCTACAGAATTAATAAATTTCGGCTACGTCTATACTTCTGAAACTCCTAATCTCAAAATGATGATCATCCTAAACTGAAATGTATCTGAAGCCTCCAAAATCAATTCAGCAATCTATAATCGAATGC
Organism: Caenorhabditis auriculariae; assembly: GCA_904845305.1. Taxonomy (NCBI): domain Eukaryota; kingdom Metazoa; phylum Nematoda; class Chromadorea; order Rhabditida; family Rhabditidae; genus Caenorhabditis; species Caenorhabditis auriculariae. Next base: position 4,436 of record CAJGYM010000200.1, on the reverse strand, counting down.
CTCCAAATTTCTTCGAAACCAGTAATTCCAGGCAATTGGACTTTGGAATATCATCTCCCACAAAATGAGAACTGCGAGGAAAGTTGGAAGACTGAAATTGTCGTTTCCGGCCGTCATTTAATCAGTTACAATTATGTCCGCTGCAATTTGTCATGTACGTCCGGGTGACAGCAAGGGTGCGTTCGCAAAAAAAAAAACATGAATCAAATTTGAAATCACATCCCACTGTCGTTTTTGATAGTGTTCTCCAAATTCTGACCAGATACTCAGCGTTGAAATAATTGGATTTCGTGTAAAGTGTTGCGTCATAAGTTGTCATCAACGTATGCATAGGACATTATTTGTAATAAAAGACCATTCCAGCCAGGTAAAAGTGCGTTTTCAAACTCCAAAGTTGGTTTATGTGGTATTCAGAAGGAAGAATTGCAGAAAACTATCTAGTCTCAAGGAGCAGAGTCACTCCCATACTTTAGCCTAAGCTCCCTTTGAAGAGGGAGCAATCTGGATGTATCGAAACCTATGGTTGTTTCTCCACTTCTGAAGTTTTCGAACAACAATTCACCGATTGAATATAACGGAAATGAAAAGAAAAAGGGAGAAACCAATCAACCTTTCAGATGGATGATCATCCACTGAGGCGTCTTGAGAAACATCTTCATGCTTTTTTTCGCGCATCAGAACCTCCGACTACAGATGATCGACGTAGTTAGAAATGCTGGAAGAAATGGCCGAAAAAAAAAATCAGAAGACGTCGATGGTGATTTGAGGCCTGATAGTCGATAGACAGAGAGGAAGGAGGGGTGGAGCCACCTATGCGGAGACCGAGTATTCCAAAAGTGGCAGACGGCGACGAGACGCGCGGTGTAACACAAACGGCCTGAGGCCAAACTTTTCACTGCTTTCTCACCCTTCCACAATTTGCATGTTTCTTCTTGCCCAATACTATTTTCTTCAATTGGAAACCATTCTCTGGAGGTGATTCGACAAGGGTCGTTGGGCATTGTGCAAAGTTGAAAGGTAGAGAACAATTTGAAAAGAAGCAAGTTCAAAGTTATTTGAAAAAAAATCAGTTCGGCTCAAACCTCATTCGGTCAAGTACAGAACGCAATCAGCCCAGTAGGGATTACCGTCCCGAAAATTAAGAAATAGAACAAGAAAAATGAGCTTTAACCACACGCAGGGGACACTGACAACTTTAAAAACAAATATTTTAGGCCTCAGTAGGCAGTACTGATTTCAATTTTGGAAGATTCGGGAGAAGAGTTTGACGGCATAAAAAACTGACCCATTAATGACTCAAATTCAGGTTTTCGGAATTAAGCTCTAGACGAGCAAAACGTAGCTTTTTTCAAACTAACGCCAGAATACCTAACTCATAAATGATTTCTTGAGAAGATAATAAAAAAGTGAAAAAAAAACCAACGTTTTCACTTCGGAGTTCTTCTTCTCGCACTCATAAGGCATGGTCATGAGCAGCGGAAAAGCTCCCGAGTCCGGCTCGAGCGCCACGAGAAGAGCTCGTGGACCTTTGCTCTTCACCGGCATCTCACCTAAAAAAACTTTTGTTAAGCTCTTTTTTTATATCTATCATGAAAGCACAGAACTTTTAGCGGGATGGGGGGGGGATGAAAGTACGAGAGAAAAAAAGATCATATGTCAGACTAGACGCGTTAAAACAGTTCTAAATGTTCAATATTCAAATTTACCCGCGGAGCGTGAAATTTCACCAGTTTCCGCCTCTCGTTTATTGAGATGGGTTTCTCGGAACTTCTAAAATTGACCGAGAAACTCCATGAATGAGTCTAAACTTTCCTTTTTTTTTGTTTGAGAAAGGTCATTTCTGTTCATTTTCTTTGTATGATGTCGGCTGAAGCTTACTTTTCAAGTCATAACTAGAAATCATGGAAGTTTTCAATTTCGATTCATCTTTCTCATCAGATACTTTGACTTCTGTCAGAAATTTTTTTTAATTCAAACATTCTCTTTTGTGTAAAAGCCACTAACATCTATCAAGATTTCTGTTTTCTTTTCTTACAGAAGTTCAGCAGTAATTTTCATATATTAAGCATGCACTTATTACGCATGATTTAAAAAGAACTTATACATTGTTGGAAAAGAGAACCTTTCAATCAAAATAATCGATACCTTGCAAATCAAGATAGCATTGGGATAGTATCGGAGAGCACAAAAGAGTAATGGAATTTTAGAAAGTCAGACTATGTATGCTATCATTTTTATTGAACTTTAGTAAACCCCGATCGAATTTGTGAGTTTCCAATTTTTGCTAATTCTGTAAATACGACGATTGTGGAAAGTAAAACTCATTAAAAATCGACTTAATTTTAATATTTTGTAAACTTACATTTCAAAAAACTTCTGTTTCTTCGCTTCTGTTCGAAACGCTTCGTAAATTCTCAACAATAATCCTAATCTCTAAATCTAATCTCGTTTATGTGACATTGAAAAATAACAAACAGCCGAACACTAATCTTCAATACTCGAATGAAATGTTGTCAAGAAGCCGTGAAAAAAGGAGCAAACTGATATGATCTGCTCTCAAAACAACGCGCTACAAATGTTCGCAAGCGTTTTTTTTTTCTGGTCTCCACTTCCCAGGAACCTTATGAAAATATAGCGAAAAATTGACTCACACCAAATAACTAAACTGATTCCTATTTCGCTAAATTAAATAAATTAAAACAGTCGTAAGAAACGGCTCGATTTACAAATGAATTGACCAGAGAAATCATCTATTTGCTCTTTTTTATGTGTTTACACGACAGCACTGTACATAGAGACAAAGTATCGGTTTCAATGCCGTTTGCAAAGTGATTAAAACATTTTTTGCGCAATTGAAAATTATTTCTGACCTTCCAAAACTGAGTTATTTTTTAATCTATTTTAAATTTCGCGGAACCCCCGGGCGGTTTTCTTTTTCCAAGTTTTGGACGAAAATTGAGACAAAGAGAGGTAAAACTAGGAGAAGTTATCAAATAAGCGTCAGATTGCTTCAGATATTGTGGGTGGATTAAACTTTTCATTTGGTCGGTGTTACGCTTGGCAGATTTTTCAGCGTCTGGCGTCCTGGAAACATTTGGAAGTCGCGTGGTTGTTTCCAGAATCGAAAAGTAACCGAAATATTCGCCCTCCAGCGCGTCGAATGAGATTAATTTTTTGTTCAAACAAACTCGATACAGGTAGAATTGACAAAGTAAAAGGCAAGGTTGGCTCTCAGAACGAATGAATCTTTCCAACTCTCTCCAGATGATGTTATTGATTGGACTACAATCTTTTTTCTTTGAAAATACAACATGCAAAGAGAAAATAAATTCGCAGAGGAGCTTCTTGAGTCCTTTAATGTTTCTTGTTCACATTAAAGATTTGGGTAACGCAAAAAAGAATGTGTTACTTGGAATTAGAGCAATCAATAAAATAAATTGTTTTTCTCAAGAATTCATAAGTTTTCTGACAAAACTTTTACTAACTATTTTAATGAACACACGCTAATATTGGTAAGGAGAATCCACTGTGTTTTTTGCTGGAAGTTGGATGAACCAGTTGTGAACCCGATTTAACACGGCGCCTTCGGCCGCTGGCCTTTTTTTTGCCGTTGAAACAGAGCTCGACGCGCTGTGTTAAACAGGATTCATTACAGGTTCATCCGACTTATATTTCAACATAGGGGCTCACCCCAGCAATATGAAAGCAGCTCTCAAATAAGATAAGAGACTTTTTTATAGTGAAATTTCTTTCAACTCAACAAAGTCGAAAAAAGAGCAAAAATGAAAACCAAGACGGCACTTCAATTGCAAGTCGACTTGTTCCTAATACAAAAAATAGCAAAACCCTTTGTCACACGGAAAAATGTCTTTTCAGCGAGAGGCAAAAAGGAGGGAACGTTGGTCTTTTCATAAATGCAATCCGAGAACGCCGGTTGCAAGGGTTAAAGAAAGCTGTCAAACGTGCCTCATCGAGGCCGAAAAAGACGCCGACTGGCGCTTTTTGATAGGCGGGCTTACTAAAAAGAACCCAATGTCGTTAAAACTAAAAATACCCACGGCGCAAAGGTACGATAACGTCTTTTCAGTGGATGAAAAACTATTTTCAGAACGCCTTAATGCTCTTTTTACGCTCTTTTCCTCACGATATTATTGTGATAAGATTTCTTCAATCTATGAAAAACTAATTTCTAATTTTTAAATGGCTTTAATTCAGTTCTAAAAGCTAAACTTTAAATCGAAAAAAGATAACTATTCACGGTGCACGTTAGGATATCGTCTTATTTCATAACTAAAAGTATTTTAAGAAACAATTCATGGTTGTTTAACATTTTTTTTTCCTTTCGAGACCTGCTCTTTTTTTTACAAAAATTTTTCGCGGCTTCGCATTGTTTAGAGAAGTTATTCGATATCTAAAAGTTTGAAAAATTCAAAGCT